>JAAPAO010000067.1:11774-92590 GCA_013115145.1 Perkinsus chesapeaki
ACTTTATTATTATATATACCCTTTATTATTATATATTCCCTTTATTATTATATATTCCCTTTATTATTATATATACCCCCTCGCCTTTATCCCTACAGTACCTTAGGCCGTTCTGAGCAGTCCTATACTACCGACTACCTCTTCGCTCTATATTCACGTCTATATCTCGGGCTCCAATGCTGCTGCCCATCTCTACTCAGGTGATACTCCTTCAACCTGCACTTCACCGTCAGTGAATCATGATTGGTACGAGCCCGAGTTCGAGACCCCCTTCCTTCAGTTCTACGACAGCTTTATGTACCTCGGTCGAGCCTGCATTGTGGTCGAGCGTATGGACATGACTTTATACGAGTAAGCATAATCGATCAATCGGGCGAGCGCTTCTTTTTGCATTACCTGTCTCAGTATGATTCGAATGAGCTGCAACCCGGGACCGGGGCGACATGGGGGATACTGGGGGGTGCGACCGGGGCTGCCATTGGAGGTGGTGGCGGATTTAAGCGAACAGATACTTAAGAAGTTGGCGTTGATGAGGTTGACGGGTGTGATACACTGTGATCTGAAAATGGATAATATATTGATACGGCAAGGGAGGGAAGGGGAACCTATATGGAAGATGGAGGCTAAGATATCTGATTTTGGATGCGGAATGAGCGAGGGGGATCCGATACATAGGAAAGTCCAAAGTCGATATTACAGGGCTCCGGAGGCAATACTGGGGTTGACTCCGTATAGCTGCGCCCTCGATGTGTGGTCACTGGGGTGCATGATGGCGGAGATGGCTACGAGAGAGCCGCTATTTGAAAGCACGGATGAGCTGGACCAGCTGAATAAGATGACTCGCATACTAGGGCCGATTCCGCACCATATGGTTCGAGATGCTATGGCGAGTGGTAGGGGAGGGCAGGTCCTTGAGTTCTTTGATCCAGTCGTTATATTGGACACGGTTTATCTGGACACCTACGAACGAGTGGTATGCCAAACAAGATATGTTCGGGAGGGACAGGATAATTTTGAGACGCCGGGCAGAGTGTTGCCGTGGATGTATTACAGTATGAATCCGGAGGAGACATGGCTCAGTACAACAAGGTTCTTGCCACTTTCGGAGAACCATCTAAGGGGGTGGGCGGAGGTCCAGGCTGGATTGACAGGTCAGACGACAGAGGAAGTTTACGGTCGTCCGTGCACGATGACGTGGAGGCTTTGGGACGGATTCAGGTTGAGGTTTCCTGGCGAGAGGATCAACACTAGAGTTCGTCTAGTAGAGTCGGGGCCGACGGTGTGTGGGGTACGGGAAATGGTCGTCGATACATCACAAATGATGTTCTCACCGAAGGGGATGGATAGATTGTTGAGATCTAAATGTGTGGAAGGGCTACAACAGAAGAGCAGTCCAATGGAGAAGAAATGGGCTCAGGCAACCGCGGCCTGTTTTGTCTGGGACCCAGAGTTGCGGGTCACCCCGGCCCAGTTGCTGAGCGCTCCCTTTTATAACTATCCGGATGACGTATCGCCGAAGAAGGGGGAATGGGAAGAGGGTAGTGAGTGGACGAGGCTTGAAGGCTTCTTCAAGAGGAAGGAGAGCTTCCTGGTGAAAGCTGCGGAACGATTAAGCGGCGGGAGGAAGTTCAATAGTATGGCCGGTCTGCAGCTTTACGCCGATCGAGTCGCTCGGAAATGGGCCAGTGACTTTCGCAAAGTGAGAAAGTCCGTCCCGGATGATGGTTATGTTCCCTCGAGTTTCCCCGGTCTTGATTTCTCCTATTTGTTCGGAATCGATAGTGAAGAGGAAGATGACTCTTGGGGAGCTCTGGATGATGTTGGGTCTCTGGAACGGTTGGTCTGTCGGGGGACAGTGAGTTGTGACATATAGCAGAGACGTGGGAGGGCAGGAGGAGGAGGATAGGAGACGTTCCCACGAATGTTATCATTACGCAACATTTGTTGACCATAAACCTTGGAAAAAATAAAAATGCTACCAGACTGCTTACCAGTATCGACTGTCACATTTTAGCGTTCAGAGGGAAGGAGAAGCGAAGCTGGGGCTCCCCGCCCGAGCCCATTGGTACCGGCCCGGTTGGGCATACTGTGTGTTGCCAGAGATTGCGGACGCTGTTGATGTTTTATCAAGTAAAAAAATAAAAAAGGGGACGAAGATGTTATTGTGATCGTGAGGGACTTTGGCATGGTTCACATGGTTACGTGGGGGAAATACGGTATTGTTGAGTTTACGTTATCCCAGAGCAAGGGGGGCTGGCGCGGGTGGAAGGGGGGGCGATTGAGGGGTTGTTTTGCAATGAACATACAGATTCGATCGTTACTTGTTCATTATATTAATTTTGCATCCACTCGTTCATGAGGGAGCGATTGAGGCTGTATTACATCTCATCTCCGTGTCCTCTCTCACTTTTCTGCCGTGAAGAGAGCTTGCCTCTGTATGATGGAATAATGGTTAGTGGAATGGAGCGGACTGACAGTTGGATATGATAGGAGGCCATTGTTGGATATGGACTAGCTCAAGAGGCGTTATTAAGGGTTTTCATTCAAGTGTTTTCAGTTGCGCGGTGGTTGCGGTTGTTGTTGTCCTCATATATGGACTGGCGAGATGAATGTCGTAAAGTACGGGCTAGGGTACAGAAGGCTGATAGGGGATATGTCTTCATCAAACCAGTGATGGAGTGTGAGCTGCCAGATGAGGTGAAACAGCGCTATAAATTGGTAATACAGAGGAAGGGGGGAAGGATGATGGGGTCCTGAGCGTTATTTATTAATAGTAGTTAATAATAATAAATTATTATTATGACTCCAATGCCCTATTAATAATAATATTAGTATTATCGTTCGTATGGTATTTACTTTATTATAGTAGTTATTCTGTCACGCACTACGTAATATTCCTCCACAACATCCATAACCACCTGCTCATCATTATCATCGCCATCAGTATTAAAGTTGCGATACCGCATTCGTTTGACTAACTAATAATAATACTTAGGCGATAAGCAAGCCGATGGACCTCCGCACCATCGAGGAGAATTTGGACAAGGACCCGCTCTATACATCACAGAGGTTCGAGGAAGATATGAACCTGATGTTCTCAAATTGCTTCTCGTTCAACACTGTCGGTGAATATGCCTACACTGAGGGTAAAAGGCTGAAGAAGCTGTTTGATACGGCCTGGAAGACGGCAAAGGAAAGGAATAGTAAAGGTGATAAAAGCATGGGAAATGGTAGTACAGTTGCCGAGTCTACAGGGAGAATCTAGGGGCCTCGCTCTCGAGTTTAAAATGACGTATCTAAATTCTCGCTATATGGACGTGATGGTGTGTGTGAGATGTCGATATCTCTTTAATAGCATGTTTTTTGAACGTGCTGCTGAATCCTGTAGTGGAGAATGCGTGTGTGCATGCTGTACTCGCTTTGGTGTATTAAGAGGCTTGGACTGGGACTGCTGCAGAGGTGGAAGGAAATGTTCGGGGATTCGTGCAGCGTGAAAGCTGCTCGTTATTAATGATTATAGTGTGACGGGGGACTCATTCCAATAGGTGTTGAGAGAACCCCCGGCAGCAGCACTCGCAGGAGGGCACCTTCATCCACAGTGTCATCTCCGCAGTCTCGTAGGTCTACTAAGAGAGGTAATAGAGAGTTGTCAGTAGGGAAAGTTGGCAGCAGCGTTATATAGTTATAATGACGTTACCAATTTGGTGCTTCCTGAAAAATTCTTGTGCTTGTGGGAACTTCTCAAGGCCAAGTGATTAAGCTATTCTCGTATACTTTTGGTAGTCGCACCTTTAGTGATATCTCCATTCTGTCTTATCGTCATCATCATCATCATTGTCATCATCATTGTCAGAGGCTCTGATTCAAAGCCTATCGATGAAACGCTACTGAGGGCTGGCTGATTGGCCCAAGGAAATTCCGTCTCATCCATGACCACTCTTTTCGGCTCCCTGACCACAAAATCGAATGTGTCGTTTTCGTAGGTGGTCGGACGCCGGCAGGGTCACGGGGAGCGAAGAAGAAGGTTTCAACAGCAACCTCGGGGAAGACGGGGAAGAAGGTCTCAGAGGGAGGTAGGAATTGGGATATGGCATGGCGGCCGAGGAATGGTGGTTTGCAGCTCCAGTGGCCAGTGGAGCATCATCATCGTCATCTTCGAGTAGCGCGGGAGCATTCCCAACACTCTTTCCAAACGATTCGACTCCGGTGGCAGCAAAGCCGGCGGATGTGTCTCGGGTGGCTAAGCTGACAGCGGACTGGCATCGGTCTATTCGAGTGATTTATAGGGCTGTTAAGTAAGGGGGAAGTAGAGGGGACATCAGAGGATGTAAAGGCATTGAAGCAAGCTTCATAGTCACCGCATTGGCAACACTTTGATCACCGTGGAACACGTTTCTGCGAGGGAAGATGATAACTAGGACTAATTTATGATTCGTGAGGGATAGATCGGTTGATGCGCTAAGCGATCCCAGTTTGAGTGGAATATGTGCTGTGAATGATGCTGGGTTAATCTGCTGACGATTATCTCAGGAATCATAACGACGCGTACCTCCTCGAGAGCCCAGTCGTTGAGCATCCCGCAGTGTCCTTGGAGGAAAAAAAGAAGTACGAGAGGACCATTAAAAGGCCGATGGATCTGCGTACGGTTGAGGTAGGAGGAGGTCTTGCGGCGCATTTTTGGTATTGATTATGCATCCTGAAGTCTCACTTTGAAGTCGTATATTCTTACATATCACGCCGAACGAAACGCTTGAAAAAATGAATAACTATCCGAGCTCGTCGACTCTACCCGCTGCGTACTTCCGACGGTTCGGTTGTTGATATTTTAAGATATGACTTGTAAACTGTTGAACTGGTTAGTTGGCGGCTCCAATCCCTTTTGCATCACATTCCCCTTCCTCTAGTTCGTGGCTGTTTAGGAAAATCTCGAGCTCTTTCCGCGGCCGATAGACTTCCATAACGATATGATGGTGATCTTTTCTAACTGTGAGGAGTTCAATGGTGAAGGGCCGATCACAGAGATGGCCAGAGCTGTCGAGAGGCATTATTTGAAGCAATGGACCTACCATAAGAACGAGTGGGGATATCGCATCGCTCCGCTAGAACTTATGCGTTTTTGTCAGCGTTATGGAATCTTACAACACGGCATTGTCTTTGGGATATCAACCTCTTGTGGATCTATGGGAGGAGTGGCGGCATGAATCTCCGAGACTTGACCTTGAAACCGTAAGATACTCCAGAGGTCGGAATACGTACCTTGGTGGTATTTTGTGTATTAATACGGGGCCTCGCAGTAAGTTTGATAAAAACTGATTTACTGAGGCGTGGAAGAATAGTACGGCTCATCGTCGAGTGAACTAGCAAGGCACAAGACACGAATGGCTTGGTGTGAAGTTGACAGCGGTGTAGGAGTAGCTTATTATGTATCTATAGTAGGGGCTGGGCATGCTGCAAAGGAAAATTCATCAGTCTTTCCGAGATTATCTCCAGGCGTGCATACGTTCATTCGAACTGATGATTTGAGCGGTAGCATTTTGTGGTTCGCGGTGTTTTGAAGTCCACTTAGCCAGTTGAGATGCTTATGTCCTAAAGCCCTCCGCTCAGCTTTGTTTGCACTTAGTAACTGATCCTTGGGAGGCCATAGAGAAACAAGGAACTTTCCATATTTCAGGGGAAAGCTATTCGTATGAAGAAGGGTCATCACGGCACACCACCACAGCTGTGGGAAGTCACCGCTCCGCCCAAGAACTTCCAAAACGAAACCCTCGAGTTCTTCCCCCGAATCTCATTGCCGCCCCCTCCACCGCCCCCGCCTCCTCCACCACCGCTCGATCCTCCTCGAGGATCTCCTCGACACAGAAATGAGCATCGGAGAGAGCGGGCGACGAGCGGCGGCGGCAACCGAGCGGGTGTGAGGAAGCATTGGCGGCAGCTCCTTGGGGCAGTTGTCAAGCAGCTCCAAGATATCCCTCAGGGATGCTTCTTTCTCAAGCCTGTACATAAATATACGGACATCCCCATTGACAATAGGAAAGCATACTACCGGCTTATTAATCGGCCGATCGATTTGGAGACGATATCGCGGAATTTAGACCGGTACCCGAGCCCCAAGGACTTCGTGGAAGATCTCGAACTCCTCTTCCAGAACTGCTTCGCTTTCAATAAGCCCGGGGACGATGTCTATATCGCAGGGTCCCAGCTGAGGAAAATATACAGAGAGAGTTATGAGCTTATGCGAGAGCAAATAGAAGAGAGCTATGCAGTCGAGTTGGAGGAGGGCGTGGCTTCAAAGCCGGGGGAGTGGAACCTGCCCAGGTTCGATCCCGAGCCGCCGAAATTTGAAGTCACGAAAGGGTGGTGGAAAGATGCCGAAGAAGGCACTTTAAGGAAGCGACCGTTGGAGGAGGAAACAGCGGCTGTTAAAGAGGAGGAAGGGGAGGCGTTAAGGAAACGGGCGAGGGTGGAGGAGGGAAATAGAAGGGAGGAAAAGAAAGAGAAAAAGAAGGGGAAAAAGGGGAGTGGGGATAAGAAACATAAAGGGGGGCAGCAGCAAAGGAAGGCGGTGGGGGATGATGGGGATGATGAGCTGGATAAGGCAAGGGAGAAGGTGGTGGCTAGAATATTAATGAAGGAGGAGAAGAAGAGAGAAGGGGATAAAGGGATAAGTAAGAATGTTGTGATAGATAATGATAAGACAACAGCTAGTGAAGGATCGGTTAAACTAGCTAGTAGGAAGAGCAAGGGAAGCATTAATGCAGCAGAAGGTGAAACTAAGAAAGGGAGCAAGAAAGGAGCAAAGAAGAGCACGGCGGGTAGCAAAGGCCGAAGCAAAGGGCGAAGCAAGAGCAAGAAAGGCGAGCTGGCCTCCCCATCCCCAACTGCATCTGAAGGGCCAACCGACTCGAGTCCGGCGACGATCAGTGAAAAGAGCCCGTCGAGCCCGGCTCTGGTTGAAGACGAGAAGAACGCTCTTGGTGCGTCATCAGCAAGCCCAAGTCCATTGCTGGACGGCAAGTCGAGCCCGTCTCCGACAGGGGGGAGTCCAAGCCCAAGTGCTAGTAGCTCTGGCGATGATTTGGCGCCGATATCCTCACTGGTGTTTGATAAGAATGCAGAGGCCGAGAAAAAGATGCAAAGCATAGTGTCGAGCTTCCATGAAGCAATGGTGAAGTCTGATAAACAGACAACTCACGGCAAGAAGCGGAAGAAGCGAGAATCTGCGGGCTCCTCCTCGAAGCCCAATCGTTCGCCCTCCCCCTCACCGTCTGGTTCGGAGGGCTCCCCTGCCGCTAGTAGCCTGTGCAGCCCATCTCCCTCGGAGGACGAGAAAGCGAGTGAGATTGAGGGAGAAGTTTTCGATGGTATATGGAGGCTGATTTTGGGGCAGGTTCCAAGGAGCGAAGGAAGAGCAAGAAAAAGCATCATCACCGTCATCATCACCGGCATCACGAGCACTCTTCGAAAAAGCGTCGTCTAGGATCAGGGGACTCCCCCTTGCCATCGGAGCTATGCTCTTCTCCTTCTGAGATGGCAGCTTCACCGGTAGGAACTTCATTAGTGAACACATGCCAACTGTTGGACGTACTTTTGCAGTCGCCGGAGTCATCCGAGAGCCGTCCGTCACCACCTAGCCCGCCACTGGAAAACGCCTCGGCATACGACCTTCCCGTGGGAGAGGCTAGGGACACTGCTGGTGAGATGGTCATGCCGTCTTTGGCCTGTCATATTGTGTTCCTCAGTATCTCCTCTTCCGCCTCCTTTGACATTGCCCATTCCTTCGAAGAGAGCGCAGGGTACTTTCTGACGCTCTTCGTCGAACCCCACTGAGATCTCGCTGCAGGTCACGCTTCGAGTATCGCTGAAAAGGCAAGCCTGCCTGTTGAGGCAAAGAAGCAAGAGGCTCTCTCTCCGAAGCTTGTGGCGCTCGGAGAAGGAAGCAGTCCGGAAGATTCTTCTGAAGATCTCTTCGGGGAGCCGATTCGAGGTGGGTTCAGGTTTGGCAGTGATGCGTTCTTGAGGGCCTCCAGCCGTTCTAGGGCCAGGAAACATCCGAATTGCGAAATTTTTCCGTCAGATGACGCAGCGACACCTGAGCTTACTGACTCGATCACATCATCTCCCGTCGGGAACGGCACTGTCCGGAAAGGGACGGATACCCCTGTTGTTGTGGCGTCACCCAGTGAGGAGGCGACGTCTACGTCTGAGACGGGGCGAGCGAACGAAGAGAAAAAGAAGTCTATCTTGGACGCATTTGCTTCACCACCGTCTTCTAAGAAAAGCAGCAAGTCTCGATCATCACACAAACTGAAGGTGATGCGACTTTTCCTTAACTGTCACGGATGATGCTCACAGGGAGTCTCCAAAGAGAATCGCCACGCTCATCGCTCATCAACATCGGACGTTGACGGTCGGAGTGTGTCGGTGGCTTCAGTAGATGGGCATGACTGGAGATGGTATTGAGCCAACACCATCTATTGCCAAACTTATCTATACTAGGTACTTATCTCGAATCGTTAGCGCCACTCGCAACACGAAGGACGCCGTGTCCGGCACGCGAATATCTTATATTTTCGATAAGGCATTGTTCAAGTACGATTATGAATGGGAACTTAAACCAGGGTGTTTAATAGGTATGATTTGGAGGAGGCTGTGGTGAAGGATTATTATAATATTATTAAAGAGCCTATGGACTTTGGCGTCATTCGAAGGCGCATACCGCTTTACCCCAATCCTGATGAGTTCAAGAAGGACATGGACCAGATCTTCCGAAACTGTCTACTCTACAACAAGTAAAATGCGCTTGCTGTCGTGCATTTTGTGCACTTATCCAACATAGGGTCGGATCGGACGCATACGGCATGGGTGTGGATGTGCGAAAGTCCTATCAGGACGCATGGTGACAGAAAACGAGGACACGTTGTCTCGGGAATGACTGCATTTCAGGGAGACCAATCTTGAGGCTTTGACCACTGCATTCGAAAAATCATCCGACTCTGGTAATCAGAAGGAACTGTTGGAAGAGTACAAAACCAATAGAGTCATGCCAGACTTGCCGCGTCTAGAAGATGACGAAGTCGCTAAGGTAGCGCGGGTCTGCTTGGCTTCATGTCTGGGGTTGATCTCTCATAAAATTCTTCTTGTCAGAAATCGCCAGAAAAGCCTCAGCAGACGGAGAACTCGCGGCGACGGCCAGCCTCATCTGAGAAAGCTCCATCAGTTATTGAAAGCAAGCCATCAGCCACGAAGAAGGCCAGCAGCACCAAGAAGTCGACGGCAGCTATCAAGAAAGAGACATCTACCTCTCGTGCCGAGACCAGGAAGGATACCACCGCGCAGGCCACAGCCTCGAAAGTAGGCTTGCACTCATCCCATTTAACTAGTCATTTATGGGGTTCAGGTTGGTGTCGCCACATCTAAGACGCCGATGAAGCCTTCCGGGAGTGGAGTAACCGTTGGCCGCGGGTGGATACCAGAGTTCTCGATGGATTCTGATGCTATGCGAAGGGTGCAGTGTCGGCAAGCAAGGCAGCGGAGGCGACGGTGTACAAGCGTTCCACCATTGAGTATATCGAACGAGCCGGAGCTTGTAGACATTTCGCATTTGCCAAGCTGGCTCGACCGGCATGATCGCCTAAAGAGTCTTGAGCAATCAAAGCCTCCTTTCACGGCCAAAGTTGATAAAATTGATTTATACTCGGGTCCCTTTTGTGTGATGACTATTCACCGTTCTGGGCCCATGTGAATATTTACTGTACACTGAGCAACAACTGTAATAATAATACACGAAGCAAGTCGAAGGTGTACAACTTTGTTGAGTTCTCAATCTGGAGATGAAAGTACCGTCAGCTAGGTTGGTTGGAAGCCGCCAAGATAAGAAAACCTTATTGTCAGAAGCTGATGTTAAATCCGTGGGACACGAGTCGGATCCTTGATAACCATTTCTTATAAAACTCGTTAGTTTGCATGCTAAGAAAGAAAGTGAAACCGTTCACAAATTATCCGAGCGCGGTTATCGAACTATAGGAAGAGGAAGCATATTCATGCTTCCCATAAGGTGTAGCCTACACAGTGTAGGGCCTACACTGTCGGCTATCGGACACTTTTCGGAACAGAGAAAGTTCTGGCGTTTCAGTATGAAATTCAGTGGGCGAGAAATAGGTTTCGACTATGCTACTCATTTGGAGGCCCTGGCAGGGCTCTCTGTTTCTCAGGGTCGTCCTTCCACAACTATCATACGTAATTTCCGCTCCCAAGGAGCGGACTTGCATGTGACGGTTTTACTAGGACGAAAAATCACGCTCGCTCCTGCGGGAGCGGTCAAGTTCACTCGACTAGTGCATTCACCATATGCTTAGATCGTGAAAACTGTTAAAATGGAATGTTTGATGCCCGTTGGCCCGTCTCTGGATGGCTTCCTATCTGTTTGCAATAATTTAGTGCATCGGAAAGAGGGAGAGGAACACGGGGAAGAAGTGTGCTGTTGCTCGCCGTTCCCCCCTTCTACCGCTAACTCCGTGACCATTCGGACTCGAAGGCATCACGAAATACAGTTAGTTGATAAGCTAAAGTTGTTCCCCTAAATGATGGGTGCAATACCATTGCACAATAGTTGTACTTCAAGATCCGCCTATTCATTCACGCCGTGAATTTCACGCTCCGTGGAGTTAATCCACGTGGAATACACGGCGTGGAATGATCCCAGCGGAATCCAGGTCTTGCGAGGGTCTATTATATCGTCCTTTTGCGGGGTACCTTGGTTCGTCCATTTTTGTTTCGTACACGGTCATACACATCGGTGTTCGTACACTCTTTTCGCACAAGCTTGTTTTGTAGTGCGGTTCATACACTTGCAATTCGTACATGCTCGTTTCGTACAAAGTTGTTTGACAGTGTGAAACTCACAGATGCTGTTCCATACAATTATGCACTAACTCTGCTTGTTTCATCCATGAGCGACTCACACCCATTTTGTAAACACTTGCTTCGTACATGCTCGTTTCATGCATTTTGGCCATATATGGATATCTCACGAGTCAACGCCGATATCACCGTGACCGTTGACCCAACGGTCACGATGCCACCGTGACGGTGGCATCGGGTGCAAGTGCCTCTGCAAGCTCCGGGAGAGCTCCTGAGGAGCCTGAGATACTCCTGTCATTAAAGAGCTATCAAGAGGATTGCGCATTCAGGTAGCAATGCGTACGCAGTCTGCTTCGGACCACGGGCGCTGTTCACTGCGGCGCACAGGAGTTCGTGCGCTCACGTGCTGTATAGCGCATGCGTGCGATCCGTTAAATAAGCTTGGACCAGTTCCATCATGATGTGCGGGAACTTTTGGTTAGGCAGGTATCTCTACCCTGAGTACGATTTAAAATATCGTCCCGCCATATCTGAGGGGCTGGTTTCACTCGGGTTAGTTAAACGACTCTTTGTGCATCTTCTGCCCATGATGAAACTCTCATCCGTTATGATTGCTGCTCACATGGTCCCTGTCGTTATGGCTGACCCAGGCAGGTATGTCTACACTGAGAAGAATGCAGAATATCGTCTCACCATTGATGTCTCCAAGGATATGACTGTTGCAATCGTCTTCGATACCCCAAACAAGCATGTAACTGGTGGACACCTGCCGATCCGTCGGCAAGCTGGAGATACTTACGGCATCGACTTCAACGGTACAATGGAAGGTGTCCACTACTGGTACTCTGGAATACAGTCTGTTTATCCAGACATCGAGTTTCAAGATGGGGATTTGACGACTCTGACTTATGTCACTGGTGATAGTGTCTCTGTCACGTTTGGTGGCAAAAAGCTGGAACTGGTTAGGCAGGCCTTCAACTGGCAAGTTGGTGAGTTCGTATACACGGAGGATGACTTCCCGTCCCCTTTTCACCATATAAGCTACACCGTTCATGAAAACGGCCAGGTGGATATACATTTTTTATGTTTCGATGTCTTGTCGTCCACGGTGTCGTTCACTCTCGCTGATAGCAAGCGGCCTACGTACTATAAAACATACGATTTAGTACCCGCTGTCAATGTTGCGAAGCTGAAGGCTAATGTAAGGATGATCTGCTCGGGGGGTGCGTTCAACCCGAATGATCTCAACCAGGTTGTCTTTGCTGATACGTCAACAATTTTTGTCGTTATCCACGGCACTCGTTATACATTAAACAGAGTATGATTTCTATCATTTCGGTATGTCTCCAACTTGGCATCTGTTCCCGTTTAGAATTCTATAGATTTTGTTATCTCGCAGGGCATTCACCGCCTCCTGCTCCCTTGGTTAGCTAATACGACAGGTAGAGTTATCAGATTGCTGCCTGGTTAGCAAAGTCCCAACAGGGACCCTCGGTCAGATTTTTGACATCCAATGAAAATACAGTGCGATGATGAGCAATAATAGCTCAGCGATTGGTTTTACAATTATACGCACTTAAATTGCTACTACCGTCGATGAACCGCCTGTTGCGTTCCTAGTAACCGAAGGATTCTATCAATGAAAGAACTTATGTGCTTCACGATCCGTACATTTCCAGGAGCCATACTTATCATTACAGCATCGAATTACTCATCTAAACTGTAGACGGTGCACCCAACGCTTGTTTATGTTGTTCGGTGTGATACCGCGTGTTGCGTAACGCTTCTCAAGTCGAACCTAATGCCAGCGGAAGACTGCCACCGAAGCAATATCGTAATGATGATAAGTTTCTGACTCAGAGGACGCTTGTCGACAATAGGTCCCTGATACGACCTCTAGTTAACGCTTACTATGAACTGCTTTGGTCATGCCAGGGGTTTTGGAAATGACATCGTACCTAGTAGGCAGTTTGCTCTGTGCTCTGGGTAACAGTATCGACTTGGCCGTACATTGGAATAATGTGCCAGCGATGCTCCTTCCGGTCTTGGACGAACAACTAAGTACGCAGCGCGCTCCCCATTAATGAGGATCGTGAATCAGGTCACTCTAACTTCACCAGCGTCGAGGAGTATTTAAGAACAAACATAGTATCAGCTGAACGCCGGGTTTACACTGTACCACAAGCAAAGACATTCTTGGCAGCTCTACTGTAAAAGATAATTGCTGTTACTGATGTAACTTAGTTGAACAATCTACTCGCCGAAGTTGCTAACAAAGAGGATCCCTGACTAGTAGCGGTGTAACTAACCGTGCAGTCTCGCCTAGTCCACGTGACTGCAGTCGCTCTTTATGTGTTGTATGCTCGTTACATCATCCTTGTTTGGCCAGTTCTTGTGCTACACCGATACGTAGGCACTTTCGGGGTTACACTCAAGCGCACTCGGATGAAGCAGACGAACTATTATTAGAACTATTACAAGGGCCGGCGGAAGAGATCCCGATTCTCGAAACCGGTAATTTAATGTGCCTTACGATGATTTATAACTGAGTCGCGCATACGAATTTTATGAAAAGTGTAAACAGGGGATAGTGAGTCACTACCCATAGGAAACTGGCTGTCTAAAATAGCTCGTACATATCAACTGCAAAGTTCACGCAGAACGCGTGTTAACGACAGATCGAATATGGTACATGCGCAAGTCAACCAGCAGTCTCTATTGCAGTCTGACAATTAATTGGCCATGCGATCAGCTGACTGTTAGTAAAAACATTTCCTATTACGAACTGTTTCATACCGTGACAGTGAAAGAGTAATGTTATTATTATGTCATCGTACCAGGTGCATGGACAGGAAAAGACGCCGCTGACTTTCACGTTCATGACAACAGCCTGGCTGCTGCAATTGCATCCGTTATGTTTAACGAGACAGACCCGCTTTATGTTGGTTGTGGTTCTGTCGTTGATATGGGCTGTGGGCTGGGGCTCTACGCAAGAGACTTCGAGGTAAGGTGGACCCCGCAGCCCTCGATGCTCGCGTTATGTGCCGTTTCGTCTTACCTCACTTCAACATGTGTCCGTCACGACTGATTGTCTCCCTCTACAGAACGTGGCTAAGTCCTTTGGCAAGGATCCTCGAATAGTCTGTGTCGACGGCAACCCGCACACGAAGACCCTATCAGACGGAAGATGTGAGAGTGTCGATCTTACTGATAGCACCGAAATGATGTATGCGAACACATCATGTGGTCACATGATTTGTTTTCAGGAAGCTAGGCCGTTTTGACTGTGTCATGTCCCTCGAAGTTGCCGAACATATAAAACGGCCTCTTGAAAGACGATATTTAAGGAACATCGTCGGTAGCATCATCGACTCTCAATTGAAGTTTCTCCTTCAGGTATACGCGGCAGCCAAAACGTTATTTATTAGCTGGGCCAAACCTGGTCAAGGAGGTGTAGGCCACTTCAATGAGCGATCACAAGCGCATGTCGAACATCTTTTAACAAATGGATTCAACTTCGTCCGTGACAGTGAAGTTGAAGATAAATTGAGAAGATCTGCTCTTATGTTGCATTTTACTGATCCACGCTCTGGTGTCATGGTGTTCAATAGGCGTGCATGGGATAGTGACAAGCGTGTCATGATCGATCATCAGTAGGGTGACTTCTGTTGTGTTCCCCAAACGCCTCTGTATACCACTGTGACGCGTGGGTTAGTCTAGGTCCGCTCAGTACGCTTTAGGGTTGGGATGCGAGAATATCGCTCTCACGTCATATCAGCCTACTGCATCCTGCTGGACCCACGAACCATGACCATCCAAGTTGGGGTACGCCATCGCATGCTCGACTTGGGCAACACCGTCCGTATGCGCCGAAAATCGAAACCACGAGTCGTAGGCTCTTGATTCCTCTGTCGGGTTGGTAAGAACAAGTTGACCTTCCACACCCGACTGTTTGACTGCGGTAGAAGCTAAACGTTGCCTCTCGTGGGACACCTGGTTTCCTTCTCATTCCTCAGAACCAATTAGTTTGCCGGGCGAACCACATTCAGGAGGACATCTGTGATGTTTGATATTATACTTGGACTTCCACTCGCACTTCAACAAGTAGAAAGGAAGTAGAAACATGTTGATCTCCAGAGCGGCGCACGGCGTCACGGCGCTGCTGTTCAAACCACACCGCTGACTACTAGAGGTGAACATCGCTGCTGGTCAGAGAAGACGATACATCTATCGTAAACAATGTTCAGGCCAAGACTTATAACTGGATGACAAGGGAGGCTATCGGTATTGGAATGCCAATCGCGTGTCCCACGACTGCTCCTCGGCCTCCTTCGATGTCCCGAACACCGTGTCCCATCTTAATGTAGCCTTAAAAGCACTCTGCTAAGCCTGTAAGCCTAATACGAGATGTTCGCTCTCTCCAGAACACAGCTGGTACATAAGCCCGCTTTGATTTCCGCACTTTTTCGGTGCGTGAGGTGCATCTCTGTGAGTAAGTTGTTTAAACATAACTCCATTTGATGGAGTCCGTCACTCGGATTTCTACCATGTCACTGCCTGGTGACTTGCTAGTAAGTCGGTACCTTTATCAACCCAGTAGCATTACAATTACCGACTTAGACTGACTGTCACCCTGCCTTCAGAGATGCCAATTGCACTCTACGTGTTTCCAGGAATTGCACGCCCTGGGCAGAGCAAGAGAATCATGGGGGAGTAATGTCTCTGAAAGGTCCAGGAGCCTAGGAAGTGCATAGGAAACAGCGCATGCGTACTCGGCGGCTTAATAAATACAGTTTGTTAAACGACATTTTTCGATTCTTCTCCCCAACAATGAGATTCTCATTCGTTACGATCGCTGCTTACATGATGGGCATTGCTATGGCGCACTCACCCGGCAAGTATGTCTACACTGAGAAGAACGGAGAGTATCGCCTCTCCATTGACGTCTTCAAGGATAGGACTGTTGCAATCGTCTTCGATACCCCAACTACGTATCCAACCAAGTATTTCGTCGATGGTCACTACCCGATCTATTGGCAAGCTGGATATACTTACGGCATCGACTTCGTGGGTACAATGGAAGGTGTCCACTACTGGTACTCTGGAATACAGTCTGTCTACCCAGACATCGAGCTTCAAGATGGGGATTTGACGACTCTGACTTATATCTCTGGTGATCGCGTGTCTGTCATGTTTGGCGGCAAAAAGCTGGAACTGGTTAGGCAGGCCTTCAACTTGCAAGTTGGTGAGTTCGTATACACGGAGGATGACTTCCCGTCCCCTTTTCACCATATAAGCTACACCGTTCATGAAAACGGCCAGGTGGATATACAGTTTTTATGTTCTGATGTCTTGTCGCCCTTACAAACATTCACTCTAGCTGAAACTAAGACCCCTGTGCTATATACGACCTACGATCTGGTTCCCACTGTTAATCTCGCCCAGCTAAGGTCAGGTGTTGAATTGGCCTGTTCGGGAGTTTCTTTGGGGCCGAATGATCTTACCAACGTTGTCTTCGCCGATCCGTCAACTATTTTCGTCGTCATCCTAAGCCGTCGTTATCGCTTGAATAAATTGTGATCTTCACTTCCTAGGTAAGCACATTTCAAGCTCTGCTATACCCTTACCTCACTAGTAGTGGGGTAGTGTGTCACTAGCTGTTCATCAAATACCAACGAGCTTGGCTCTAACAGTGACTGCTAAAACTTAGGTCTGGATGTAAATTTTCACATCATTCTGGTCATCCTTATGTTTTCACTGAGCCTCAGACGCTCATGCATGGGAGAGCTCTGTCCACTTCGTAGAGAACAGATGCTCTTACGCTGCGCCACATGATGTGCATGCTGTATTTGGGCTGCTTGTGCGCCCTTGGCATGTCGTGTGTCACAATGTCGGTGCCCCCCCTTTGTCAGTCTTCTGACTACGAATGCTGCTCGATTATTCTTTGTAGCACGAGCGAGAATTGCTCAGCAACTAGACCAATCGGATCGGTCCTACAGTTGTACGTACGTACATGATTATTATCGTCGAAAAGCAAGCGTTGGGTTCTTAATACTCGAATGTCTAACCGAGCTCTATAAGTGATTAAATAGAGGGTGATGCTCTGCTAATCATATCGATTAAGGCTCTCGTGGAGCTCCAGTAATTCCGGTAGATCGGAAATCGATTGCCCAATAATGAGCATGGACCGTGCTGCACGGTAGGAGAAATTACTAACACGACTTCATTGATCACTTATGAACGATCTGTTATACTCCCCTTTTGGACATCCTAATAATATGCGATCCTAATACAGAATAGAGTTGAACTCTAGCAAGGGTTCCTCACCGTCTACTTACCCATCTTTAACTCAAAGCTACCTGCATTCCACATACCACCGAGTTGAGAATTGCCACACTGCTCCCAAGTTTGAGGTCACCTAGCGGTTGGGTTCAAGGCTGCTTATTTTTCCTTTTTTTGCTCTAGCAGATTATCTCCAGTCAACTATCGGCTGGATGTGCCAATATATACCTTCCTATGGTCAACTATCGGTTAAAGCCGTAGGAAATCTCTAATTGTTGCGATACCAACTCTCAAGGATGGATTCGCATAGTGTCAAGCCACAGTCACCACGTTGGTGACACTAACAGATGAAGAGATACTCAGTTACAAAACAGTGTTGGCGCCGCCATTACAACGTCCTTGGTGGATCCGCGACTTTTTCGTTATGTTATTTCTGACTGCTCATTCGTGAATAACTCAATAAACTCAACAACTTAATAAACTAGAAAACCGCAGTAAGCTGTTAATCGTTCACCATCCACTCCTACAGTTCCTCGGCCCCCCGAGAATCCTAAAACGAAACATCAAGTCAAGCTTCCTCCGATATTAAAATAACCTCATCTTCACTCATTGCCTCATGCTCTTCAATGCCCTTCCTTAAAGCTTCGACATCCTCCGCCGAACATGACCCCGGATGAGTCACCTCAGCCTCGTACCTTCAAAACATACCACAACCGAGTAACCGTCAACTGCCTACTTGCAACGAGAAGGCTCCTTCACTGATATCAGTTGTAATGTAGCACCACAACTCATCCTCACTTTAATCTCTCTGGCCGGCCCACCCGGGCACCAATCACCACCGGTAAACCTAATATCAACTGCGCATCTCATCCCTGCTCCTCGATAATCAACCCACATGTGAGCGGAGTAATCTGGAGTGCTGTCCGGATTTGCCATGTCCTTATAATATCCCGAAAACTCTCCAAGTTTCATATCCGAGAACGCCCTGCCTTCCTCCTGATCGACCAATCACCACCTACTCGCACTGTGGCCTCTACCTTCTGAGTGACTTTCCCAAAGAAGCATATCTTATAATTATAATGCTCGAAGTCAGCATCAACACATTGGTTGGCGAGGCTGAAGTACCTGTTACCAAATCTTAACAGATGAAGCGAACAACGAACACGCCACTACGCGTAATCAGGCCCGAAATCGGTGTCCAAATTTTTCTTGTGTTGATCAACTCTCCGTTGTATCTCATCGGCCTCCTGACGTAGCTTGTCGGCCCTGACCAGCGCCCCTCCATCCCACCAAAAAAAGCTATTAACACTTTTCCCGCGCAATTTGGAGAGGCGTTTGCTCCTCCTTAACCTCCTCGGTAGTATTCTCCTTCTTATCAACCCCCTCGTGCTCCATCCACTGGGCGTATTCACTCTCATCATCCTCCTACACAAAGACTGCCCCCTGGCCCAACACAACCAGCCCAACCTTCTCTTCTTCATCACTTTGCTCGGTCGGTTCATCTTCGGGTGACTTGGCAGCTTCCTTCTTTTCATGCTCTTCATGCTCTAGCCGTCCCAGTTCAACTTGAGCTGCGTTCCTGGCTGCCTCCAAATCCTAACCTCATCACGTCACCCTCAGCAAACCGCCCGCAACCCACTGGCAGTCTGGCCTGTAGCTCCTCGAGCTCCTTCTTCCATGCAGCTAGTTTCTCATCAGTGTGCAGCCGCTCCTCCTCCTTCTGCCTAAGCCCAGCCTCGATGCGCTGTAAATCCCTCTACATCAGAAACCGCTGTCCACCCGGCCAGAAGCGCACGTACTTCTCTCTGTTCTCGAATCTTTAAGCCCTCAGCTTGGCAAGAGTTTTCGCACCCACCGGCTTGCCATTCATCCGACCCATCACAGCAGTCGCAGACACCATCACCGACGTGTGAGGCCCAAATAAGCTTGGACACTGATCCTCTGTTTTGACAGTAAAATCTGGGTTAAGCAGCTAAAAGGGCGACAGTGGAAAAACTCACTGTGCATCGGCGAAATGGGAACAAGCTGCTGTACCTGGCTCATCGGTGCCATTGCTACCTGCAACGAAGGGTTCCCAATCAACCTTGGAAGAATCTTCATCCTACAGTCGCAGTAGTCATCGTTGAGACTGGAATACGGGATCAATTCTGGATCACTCCCCGCCAGAGGGTCACATTTAAAGTATTGCTTGCCGTCAGCTGACAACACGGGCTCGTAGCGCCTGAGAAATCGGTATAGTCCTGGCAGCCTTGGCATGCTGCGAACTTTTGTAGCTTTGGGTTGATACCGGAGACCTTGCCTGCTGCAAAGGTACTCAAGAAGAACAATAATAAAAAGGTAAGTGTTACCATGAGAAAAAAAACTAATAGGTTTGATAGGGACAAAAACACTCATGTGGCGATTGATATAATAACGGTTGCGGAATGCGATTACGATCAAGTCATGTTCAATTTATCGAATTTGGGATCGTTCAATAAACCGATTTTGAAATTCAGAATCGATTCCAGAACTGCTTTTAACACGTAAAATGCGATGCTGGAATCGATTCTTGGGTTTGACCGAGTAAATCTATCTCGGTAAAAAGCGCGCGCCCGAAAAATCGCTTGTACAGGAATTGAAGAAGGGGGTTCAACCACCGTGGTTGACTACCACTGGTCGTAGATAGGTGTAAAGGCGTATGGTGTGATGGTGTAGGAGGGGATCCTGAAGAATCATAGGAAAAAGAAACTTTCTTATACCCGTCTAAGATTCATGAATAGTAGTATAAATTACACTGTATAATCATCATCATCCAGATAATATTGTTCAGTAATAGAACGGAGTTTATCGACAGAGTCTTTCCGTGACTCTCTCGAGTTATGGACCTCACGTTCGATAACTGTCTCTAGAACCCGTCTGTAAGAACTGATGATAGGGTTAACAGCCGCTCCCACCCTGTTAACCAAGTCGTGGGCATTGGTTGTATGAACCAACTGTAAGAGGCCCAGTAGATTCTGTGTAGATTCTGATAACGGGTAGAAGTAGGCGGGTAAGAACATATTTTTATATAGTACAGAAATGATGCACACATACACCAAGTAAAGTGGGGCATACTAACGATGCCAGCTCAGCTGACTCAGCTGTCAGTTATAGTAATGAGTCCCTCTTTAATGAACTCGACCGATCTCGACAAGGTAACAGTAAACGCATGTTACATGCCACCACCCATACGCAAGCCGAAGACCGTCACAGCAGACTGCGTGTGAGCTTAAAGCGTCGCAAACACAAATAGCGTATCATTATCATCATCATCACCGCCTCTTGTGTGATATGAAATCCTCGACCATTCTTCTTACATCATTCTCGAGTGCCTACAATGATACTTCTTGGCAGAAGGGCGAGTAGAACATATCGGATGCCTGTCGGGGTTCGTGGATTCCACGAGACCGTCCAGAAGTCTGGCTGCACAAACTAAGCAGAAATATATCCTTTACTGCGGAGCCACAACAAGAAGCATAATACAAAGTGTACATCTGGAGCAAAAAGAAACGCACCCGACTGCATTCCCTATATAATAATTCTCAACTCGCCAAGCTATTGTTCTTAAATAGATGATGCGAACGTCATGCTGTCTCACAATGATAGAGTCCCCTGACGACTCTGATGAGGTCACAAGACTGTCTGTAGAGATCTGTTCCATCTCTTCAGCGAAGACCCGATGATGAGTTGAGATTTCGGGGTTAAATGTGCCTGACCAAACCGAGTAATCGGAAGGACATAACGAAAAAAAGAATATTCAACAAAGAGCAGGCTTCACTAAATGTTTCGAGCCGAGGTGGTCTTATGAGCTCACATTCCAACATTTCTTCCTCTACACGTGCCTTCCTCGCTGTAGCGTACATCGCATCTCTTCTCATCTTACTCAGTATACCCCTACCAGTAGAGCTTCAATGCTAACTTTAACATAAATCCCGACCTCTCGTATAGTCTTTCGTGTACGCTCTTCCGGGACTGAGGCTCAACTTGAGCGCGACTCCGCAGCTTCTCTCCCTACATGAAAAGTAAGTCACCTAATGCAGCTTAGAATCCTTACGTTAAGGCCTGTGACAGCTCTGATGCTTGGCTGGAATGTGCATTCGGACATCTCGATCATTCTGGCAACATATTCCCCATTATCATTTCTTCTCGTACGTCTCACCGATGCAGATCCGACTTAGCTTTCGTACGCCTCTTCCTGGATTCCAGGACTCTTTCAGTGCGGGACAGGAATTGCTCTATTCTGTCCGAGGCGTCCTCGGGAGCTTTAGTTGTACGAGCCTTCGGACTCTCTTCGAGCTCCAATCTGAAGCGGATAGATGGCTCCAATTTTACGACTTGAAAAAATAGCCACAAGCATTCCACATTATTCACACCGAACGGGCATGCACGCGTGCGTTCGCAAAAGCTTCCGAGTAAGCGCTCATAGTTGCCGTGACTCCGGCGTGGGAGAGAGAATAGATCATTCAGACTAATTCAGATCGGAGAGATAATTGACCCCTCCAAGCTTGAGGATGGCAACAAGGAGTCGTCTGGCCTCAGAAATTGAAGATCGAAAAGTGTTACTGGTACTGAGATACAAAGGAACTATGAGAATATGTTTCTGAGCCAATAAGATGCACTCCCCCCGAGGGGCATTCGATGTTCCTCTATGGCAGCCTCACATGTGGCGGAAGACTCTCGGTGTGGTCACTGGCATCCTCCTTGTTTTCCCTTTCCTCGCCAAAGTTATCGATTTCGGGCACATCTTTCTAAGTCCTGCTAAAGCCTTGGCCTCCATCTCCTGTAAAGCTTCCGAATTTTCTTGCTTCTTTCTGCGAATATCTGCCTCCTTGTACCTAGTCGAACTCCTCTAGCTCCGCTAGAGTCATCTCGATGATCATCCCTAATATGACTCCAACCGGGCTACATGGGCCATCACTTGGGCCGGGTCCTGCACAGAACCTTACAAACTTTCAAGCCGTTTCGTTGCTCTCCTATAAGCCGCGATATCTTCATTTTTCCCCTTTCTCCTATTCGGCTGCTCTCTCTGCAGCATTTGCTTCACCACAGCATCACGGTATCTAGCGATAGGGGTAGTCATCCGACTATCTTTGAAGGGAGCCTCGAGCCGCTCGTCACTGGAGGCTATCCACACTCACAGCCTTCTGCTAGCTATTGCTGCGTTCCCCATACAATCTCCTTCCATTCGCACAATAGCGGGAGAGAACCCCCAACTGAGAAGGGAAGTCAGCGACGCACAATTAGTTTCTTGGTAGCCGGCCGAGTCTACCATCAGCCGGAAAGACGCCGAAGACGTTGGCAACGAGCCGCTTCTAGAGCTGTCGAGAACCGCTTGATTGGTCGCAATTATAGGTCAGGTGTTGCCGAGTATCAGTAGCAACGAAGGCTTGCTACTTGTCATAGAGACGCTGTCCGTCATTTTTCCTTCTTGCATGTTTTTCGGCTTGCTCCTTCCACCCACGGATCTGAAGAATGCCTGGTGTCGGTGAGGCTTACGGGAGCCGCTGTGAGCTATACTTTACACTGGGTAGTCGATATGTGATTGCGGAAACTCCCGAATACGATTATATTTGTGACCCGGTGGTGCTCACTGGATCAACATAGACTAGCCCTCCCTGATCGAGTATCTCCCTGCTCTTCTTCATGCCAGGCCGATCGATTGGATGAAAAACCTAAAGTCCATTTCATCTCAAACAGCACTTGTCAACTCGCCCCGTGCCCACGCGGCACCCGAGTTCAGAACATCCATGTGTGCGAAACATCACGTCCGGAAAGATAGACAGGCAGGTAACCATCAGATTCGAGTCGGACTATGATTAAATGGTCCTGCTTACGCATTCAGCCATAGTCTGCATTTCAACCGCTGTCTTCTTTTCTGCGATGGCGGCATCACCTGGGAACGCATAGGCTATGCCAAGCAAGTCTCATACGGCTCATCTGCCACCCTTTGCCGAAATCAGCCTCTAGTGGTGATAGCCGTGGTGAAGGGTCTTCTCGTGACCATTGTCTCGGTGTTTTCTTACCAAGGCTATGATAGGGAAACTGAGCCAAGTAGCTGAGCACGCTTGGGGAACTGAGCAGTAGTTGAGAAGGCTGGATCCAGCTTTACCGTTTCGCTCCCTGTAGGACTGCCTTGGTCATTACGAATAAGCCGACGAGGCGGGGTCCTCTTAGGGCGCGGAGAAGGAATCGACATGAAGTTGATACTCTATCACGCATTCCTCATGCCAGCCACGTCGAAATTATCTTCAAATCGCGCCCCGCAGGCCGTGAGCCCCAATGTGAGCGCTGAGTTGAAACAGTGACTAACGTCCATTGTGGCTCCATCGGGCTCATCTCTCAATTTCTCGTCCAATGATAAGAGAGCCCCGGACACCGCCATGAGACCCTGTTTCAAAGCGAGGTCTCCTCGAGAGATACCGTGTCATTGGCAATTTGCCATTCAGTTATTTAGCAATGCGATACCCTGCGCTCGTCTCATCAACACGTCTATTTACGCGATTTTGCTTTCGCGGGTCCCGAATCCGAGGGATCAACTTCCGAGTAACCTTCTATTCAATTGCTAGGCTAACTTTTACGAGTGGCGAGTATTAAGCATATTTGGCAGTTTCCGAAGAGATGCTCGCGAGCTCGTCACCAGCAACCTTTACTCTCAGTAATCGCTGGAGGGCTAGCTCTCGCCGCCTAGCCGGCTGGCTCTATGCCCCTCTACAAGTGGCTGTCCCTGAGCCTCTGACCAATAGTTCGCGGAGTTCTCGCTTACACTGTTGTAACAACACAAAGCAGATTCATTACTTGATAAAAAACTACGCGATTAAGAAATGAAACTGTTTCGGACAAATCACATTTAACTAGAACCACGTATAAAAACTCATAGTCGATCACGTCCGCCACGCACGTTGCCTTACAACTTGGCTCTTGAAAATGATGTAGACGTGGTAGGTATAGACATCGGCATTGATGGACTAAAATTCAGAAAAATTCTCAAGTGCAATTCTTGCGCGCCTCACTCCCGTCCAAAGGCCTTTAGCTTCTCCAACAGCTCTTCATGTCGAGCTTCGATCCCATGCCGGGACAGCTTGTTGGTGGCGGTTAAACATCTGACATCAGTGTTAAAGCATACCACATGCACCCAACACTGACTCAACTAGCATGCTGGAAAATTTGGGAAATACGAAAGACTTTCGATTTCTATGCCCGGACTGCAGTGAGAGCTCAGCAGCAGCAACCAGACACGAGAGGCTCGAAATTTCCCACTTGCTCCCCTTGCTAGGGTGCCTCCGCCCGGTGAAGAGATGCTCCAATAATGTTAATGGATGGAACACTCAGCCGAGATTCCGCAGATCTTCCAAGATATTGCCTATCGCGTATCGAGTTCCTTACTTGTTCTCAGGAGTCCATGGGTCATTCAACAATACCACCGCACATAGCTGCTCCAAAGGAGACAGCTTCCCGACCTTCCAGCACTTCCTCAAAGAATCCATCACCTGCCCAGATTTGAACCACCATCACACCTTGGCCATTCGCCCTACCGCTTTGTTGGCCTCGGGCTTCCTGATAAGCTCCTCATAGGTGGCATATTGTACGTTTGCAGACTTTGCCCAATTAATAAGGTTATCCTTATTCACTTGAACCATCGCTACTGGCCTATCCAGGCCACCTAACACCAACTCAGCTATCTCGAAACACAAGAAAATCGAAGGACCGGGCATTTTTCTCACTTTCCACCACGCAAGTTTCTTCTCACCTAGGCTGCTACTAAACGGAGTGTTCTAAAACTAAAGGATATTCCGACACTTGTTGACGAGCTGCTGCTGCTGCTGTTGCTGACCCATCCCCCACTATCCTACCATCGCCGTAACACATTATACCGCCATTAACAGCATCAATAAAGGGCGAGCTGCCGTACACGAGTTCCATATTCTCCAAGGCTATGTACCTACAATGGGGAGCTTGACGCACAAGTGGTAATGGTGAACTCACTCTCCTCCGCGCAGCTTCACAAGATTCTTTACGCGGTCTATCAGCTGCAAACTGCCATCCGCGAGGAACTGCCCAACATCACCGGAGTAGAACCAGCCGTCGGGTTTGAACCTAATAAAAATGGTAAAGAAAAATCGCTTCGCTCCGCTAGCATACGCCTCTTTTGTCTTCTCCGGTAGTTTATAATAGCCACTTGTCACACAAGGCCCGCGAATTAACACCTCACCGCGACCTGCCCAGAAATTGACCAGACGAAATCCACTAGACATACCTATAACCCGTTTGCCGTTAGCGGCCCTAGTATCCTTCGATAAGTATGGCTTCCCGTGACGGTCCAAGATCTCCGGCTCACCCTTGGCATCGAGGCAGGAACGGAGCTTAATCTCAACACCAGGAATGGGCGGGCCGACTACTCCAGTGCGAAGGTCATCAACTCTGAAGACAGCAAAAATAATACTTCTAAATGGACCACTGCGCGAGACCGAGGCTGAAGGAAAATATAGTGGTCACTTTTTTATACGTACTAGGTATTGCTGCGCTCGAATACTCGTTGAATCTCTTCACTTACTAACGTGTATTTGAGAAAACGTTCCAAGGCGAGAGGGCGCGAGAATCGACCTCAATTCTACCCCCCCCCGAACCCCTGGGCTCGCCCGAAGATTAGCAGTGTAGTTGCTGCCTATCACACTTCTAAACTTCAAGGAGATATTCGAAAGCATTATAAATTAGGATGACCTAATTTAACCCCGCCGACCGCCACTTACAACTGTATGGTCGATCCAGCGTTGGTCTCGGTAAGTCCGTAACCCTGAATTATTCGGCATCCGAAGGCCGTTCTTATCCACCTCTGCACATCGCCAGATAAGGGTCCACCACCAGACACACACAACCTGGCAATTAAAGCTTTTCCAGCCGACGACGCTCGATGAACTCACGAAATGCGACCTCCAAAGAGGGCCTTGAACTTAGAAAAGACAAGACGATCGAATATAGGCGTAAATCTGCCATCTGAAAAATGGCATCAAATTCAACCAAACCAACCGCTATGTCACTTTCGATGGCCTTCGCTTTGGACTCGAACGCCGCATTGATCAGACTTCGCTTGGTTGCTGAAGAACACAATCGAAAGAGTGCTGCTGGTAAGTTCAAGGCTTACGAGATTCCGCGGCAATCTTGGCAAGTGCCCCTTTCATAATGACGTCATAGATCTTGGGCACCCCAATGAAGATATGCGGTTTGAACTCCTCCAAAGCTCCATGTGGCTTACTTAGAGTAACCGTCAAGCTCTCTGAGAAGGAAAGATCGAGCCAGATGCGATATTAAGAGCTTCCTCTACTGGGGTCGGCAAAGCCTATCCTGGCACCGGTGCTCAGACACCCAAGGTGAACTATGAGCTCGAAGATATGCGCAAGAGGCAGGTACCTGCGGAGGAAATGGATCGAGTAGCAACTCAGGTGTGTTGATTGATCAAAGGATGCCGGTGCTTCCGCCAGAGAGGAACGCATCCAGCGTCCCCATATCGATTCGAGATTCCGAAAGCACTGGTTGTAACCAAGTGGTTTCCGACCCTAGCCGTGACTAGCCCGGGGCTTACGAAATATGCGTGAAGTTGGCCGGCAGCCCGTGTAGCACCAGAGGTGTCACCGAGCGCATGCACGCCACTGTCTGACCGTGCTTTATTACAACACCCTTCGGATTTCCAGTAGTGCCTGAATGATTACTGAAATCGACAAGAAAACCCGTCCAAAAAAGTCCCCGGAAATTCCCAAAGGCTATCGTACTGAAATCGACAAGAAACCCGTCCAAAAAAGTCCCCAGAAATTCCCAAAGGCTATCGTACTGAAATCGACAAGAAAACCCGTCCAAAAAAGTCCCCAGAAATTCCCAAAGGCTATCGTACTGAAATCGACAAGAAAATTCCAAGTCCGAAGGAAGCCAAAAAATATCCCATCACTGAGTGGTCACCTGAAGTATACATAATAATAGCAACACTCTCCTTCTTTGGGGGCACTGGAGGGAACTCGCTCACTGCACTCTGACCACGTTTGAGGAGATCCTCGAAGCGAATGATCTCAATGCCATGGGTATCTGACAAGTGTACGGTAGTCAGTTACAAGTGGTATGAAACTAACTATGGACGATGTCTCTCTGTGGAGCAGAGAACTGGAAAACTTGGAATACGTGAGCATTTGTAGTTAATAACAATTGGTCGTATAGTAATTGATAGGACTTACTGAGCCCACCAGCTCACTCAAGTACTCATATAAATATAACGAATAGTCCAGCATTTCTACAAGGATTTTTTGATGCAAGTAACGCACAATAATCCATGACCCTTCTAGAGCCTATCAACAATTAAATTGACCTTCACCTTAACCACGTAAGGATAAGAAATATCCCAACAAACGGGTATACAGAACGCTTCGCGACCATTAAGCGACCTCCCTACGAAGCATATGGCATATCCAAGACGGGCCGTACCGAAACGAAACGCACTACTGCTAGTGTTAGAGTGACGCCAAATTGACTAATAACTCTTCAACATTGCTTACCATCGATCTCCAGTGGTCTGAGTCTGTCCTTTTTCTCCACACCTTCATCAGTGTAAATGATATGCCTCAGGGATGGCATTGTATCACGAGCAGCTATAACTCCAGCAACCTATTATCAATAATTTCGTGGCGCAGTGACGAAATTCAGCTTACATTCTTCCTGTTACAAAGCAGAGTCGTGCCCTGACCTTCCATGAAAGCCTGTGCCACCGCGTCAGGTCCAAGTGTGCCTGGGGGTGAATCTTTCCGAGTGAGTTGGCCTCCTCAGTTACTTACCGTAAATAGTCATGACCACCATGCTCTGCGACCAAGCTCCCAAAGCTGCTGTGATCCACTCGGCACAGGTGTCCTCGAAAATAACTAGGGAGATCGGACCGGTCTGAAATACAGAGACCCCCTGCAATAGAAGCCAAGTTTATCCTTCATCATTTATAGCATTGATTTCAAAAGTTGAATCTTTCATCAAGCCAGGAGATCATCGCAATGGTTTTCGATATCATCAACGGGAGAATCCTGAGGAGCTCTTGAAGCGCCGTGAATGTCGTTTAATATTCAAGAAAGCTTATTTCGAGTAAGCTTAGTGAGTATCACCCGACCTTACCAATGTGTCAACATCTCCAACATGTGGCGGTTGGGGGTTGTTGCCAATACAACGAAGACCGGCTCCAAATGCCAATACTCTTTTTTGAACTTGACGATATGTACCTGAAAACCGCAGTATTGGAATATCAAAGTCAATCTTACGCCATGTAGTCTTGCCGAACTCCTTGCCAGGTGCTGGCTGGCCCATGTCAACGAACCGCAGTAGCTCTCGAGTGCCTTGGCACTGAGCTTTACTGTGACTGAATAACAACAGTGTATCAGAGACCAGCCATAAAGCTCGGAAGGTATCAGCTGACGCTCCAAGTCGGTAAGATGAAACGTGAGAGCGGATTCATTAACTTACGTTTTAGCAGCAAAGGTGAAGACATCATGGAGCGACTGAGCTGAGGGGTCCCACGGCAGACCCTCTCCTCGAGCCGACATGCCAGTGCGACATCTTGCTGGAGCTTCCTAAAATGCCCCAAGCAAGAATTGAACCGAGGGTCTTTGGATACCGAGCCTACCGTATTGCCAGGATCGGGATAGGGGCTGGGCTCTGAGTTGGACATCGTTGCTGGATCGGTTGGTCTGAAGGCTGAACGTATGGGACCAGCGGCGGGTACGGCCCAAGTGAGGTAGTCGAGACCCTTCACGAGCTCACCGATCATTTAGAGGAGATTACAATAACTACAATATGACTGGAGCATTTCAGAGGGAGACGTTAAGTGAAGGGAATGCGAAATATAGCGAGTGAGAAGCTACTTGAACGATGAAGCGGAGGAGTTATCATAAGATATGATTCACAATGACACACAGTACAATTTTCTCGAGTCCAAATGTTATTGAAGCTACTTGACTTTGGAGTCAATTGAACAACCCACGGAGTATCATTCGAGTTCGACACCATAATCGGCAGATATTTCATCTCGCCGATCAGAAAGATACTTATTAGCTCAGAATGATGTTCCCTAGCATGCCTTCGCTACTATTACTATGCAAGTCATTTCAAACCAGTAGTGAGTGCTCCTTTCTTCAACTGGGAAAAATCAATTTTTATATATTGGGCGCGCGCTAGTTTCCTGCGCAGGCGTACGCGTTTGGACGGCTGTCCTGTTTCGCAACGTGTCACGGTCCCACAGGCACCTTATCTTGGGGATAGGTACCAGGTGCCTTGAGGGGCCGGGTCACCTATTCCACACCTTGCCCTCTACGCACTTTGCCTCGTGAGACTCACTCATAATCGTTGGATAAAAAGGCGACCCTACGTCTCCAGCGAGTGAATAATGTTAAACATAGCAAAATCGGTCGATCCTTGATCTATGTTGTTTGTGTACATTTAAATACAGGTTAAGTTGGATTCCGGAAACATGGGACACACAGCGGAACTCGCGAAGCATGAGCGCACGCGTGACACGTGTTGAGGACGCCACTGGGGCAGCAAGCACTGGAGGCCCCCGGCCCCATGCGATTAGCGCATGGGGCACCGGGTGTCGGCACCCCACAACCCAAACCGAACATAAGACCACCCGGCTGCGGTATGCACGGGTTACTTAACTCTTGAAATGCCTATAGTCAGCCCTCAGCTGCAAAGCAGGTCCACGTGCGATATGCGGTTAAATTTAATTAAACGCTGCGAGAAATTACCTCCCTTAATGCCATTCAACAGACTATTTTCTCGAGGCTGGTTCAATCCGTTCAGGTGAACGTGGTCATAAAACTTGTGGCCCAATTGAGAAAGGCAAGCGATAGACATTTTAACATCGCTACGGTTATTCTACGACTTCTAGTGGACACAATTGAAGTCTCGCGCTTGCAGGAGCGCATTGGATCTCCAAGACGTCGATCTCTTTGGAGGATAGGAGAGAATTCTCCCAGCCGCGAAGCATGTACAGAGTCACTATCTTGGACAAACGTCATGGGTTTCTGACGTTCTCATTGAATTGATGCCAAACAAGGACTGCGATCGAGAACACTTGTAAGGGATGCTATTTGGGTGTTCCGTTATGCTTCACAGTTAACACAACAGTTAGGAAGATACCCAACAATAATGATATGTAACAAGAGCAATCACCGGACAATTAGCTAAGGCGGTAGTTATTGTGTAGCTAGAATCATATGAGTGTGCAGGACCTGCACCTGGTGTATGTCTGGAAATACAACGCGCCTCCGGTCATGCCACAAAACGAAGTTACTTCATACTTATTGAGACTCAACTCGAGAATTCATTTAACCAGAGAATTTCTTTGACTAAAGAGATGTAGAGCCTGTGTCTAAATGGCCCATTTTGAAGTCACGCTTGTACGGAGCGTGTTTTTGTCTCTGACATTCGCTATAATAATAGATGTGGTAATGAGAAGAATAAATGTAGCGTAAAGCCACAAGGACACCTTACTACGCTGAGCGTAGCACAACGATTAGGACTCGTCTAATCGAGCAAAAGATACTTTATGTAATGAAGCATCGAACTGAGTATAATAGTTCCTGAAATAAGGCTTACCAAGGAACCACTTATCTCTGTGATCCGGATGCAGAATTTCGCCAAAGAGAACCCTGCAAGTACCACAATCAATAGTACTAGGAGCTGTATAATCTTCTGGTTTGAATGTAATTTTAACCTCACCTCCGCCATAACGTTGTAACACTATATGTACATCCGGTAACTTCTTAACATCTTTACATAAAACCGTCCACCCTTGCTTAGCGTCCTTAACTTCTAGCTTATCCAACGTAGCCTTATTCAGAGCACTGGCCATCTCGTCTATGAGGTTATCAAGAGCATATGTTGGAGCATATATTAGTGGATAGGCACTGGCGAACCCAACCTCGCTGAAGTCTTTCACCTTACCAAACGGTGTGGATTGCCCATTTCTAGTAGTATAACCTCGTATACCATTGACCCTAGGCCAAGTGCTGTTGTCAATTGGTCTTAGTGCACTACTCAGCTTACCTTCTGTAAGTGAGGGAGGGAGTCTAAACCCACCGAGAGAAAGGATCCCGAGGGCGTCAGTGGGCGAACGTTGACCATAGATAGAGAACTGTTTATGATTCTCTAGAGGTAGTTTACTCATTTGAGACAGTAGTGAAGGTCCTAGTAGTGACGTATCTGGGAAGGCAAGTCCAAGAGACTGGTAACCATTAGGATAGGCGCTGGATCCAAACTCTGAAACCGCAGTTATTGGAATCTTCACCGAAGTTGCTCCAATGGTCACGTAAGTGCCCTCGAGCGAGTAAATAGAACGATTGGTTAACATAGGATCTGTGTATTGTATTGGTACCTTATTTGGACAGTCGTGACTGTTGAGCGCTGCCGTGCAGCTATAGCACTCCTCCGGACGGCCACAACCTTCGCTCAGGATCGTCTTATCCAGGAGTATGATAGAATCCACCGAAGTATCAGCAACAACGTTGAGAGGTTGACGATCCACTGTTAAAATAGTTACCATGTCGTAGTCCAGAGCAAGTTGGATAGAGCCGTAGAGGGACGACGGCTTGGACTTCTGGTTGAAGTAGATCCTATTCTTTGGTTTGAACGAGAACGCCATATTATTAGCCCGGAATGCCGGCCAACCCAAAATAACATATGGCCTGTTATTATTTTGATTCAGTCTGGTAAAACTATCATCTTTAGGAGCACCGAATAGCCATCTACATCTACCATCACGTTTGTCGCCCAAAGGCATGACAGTTGCCCAATTCGGGATCAGAAAGCTCCTGGTGGTTGATCCGTGAGCGAAGAAGACAAAGTTGAACTCCCAGTCAGGTAAATCGTCCACCACTTCACATGGGATAGTGTACCCTTCGATGGCATCTTCGACCGCAATCTTGGTCAAAAAGTGCCCTGTCCTTTTGAGAGCATCATTCACAGCCTTAATGTATTTAGAGTACAGGTCCTCACTTCTAACATAAACCAGCGGTGCCCCGGAAACGATACCACAGAATGGAGCAACGGGTCCGTGGTTCCACCCGGCACTGGCATATAGTGTCCGGGAATTGCCGCCAAAATTGGCAGCTACAGAACCAGCCGAACCCATGTAGTGACTTTGGCGAAGATCCTTGAAGAGCTTCCTGAGATCCTCGTGGAAGTCAAATGCATCATTCTCAAAGAAGCCCTCCTTTTCGGGGTCGAGGCCATATTTTACACTTCCCGGTGGACCAAGCGGAGAGTCTGCCGAGAAAATGCCGAATGCACAATGTTCAGCGAGCTTATTGGGCGCACCATAGAGTTGCTCGAAGAATAGCCCTTCGGCGGTGCTTTCCTTCCCTTGTACGCCAGCAAAGCCAAGACCAAACCTAGTGTCAACAGGGCTCTCAACCCCCGGTCTTTTGTCATCAGGCTCCAAGTATACGATATGCTGTATATTCATACTCTTCGTTTTGTTACCATCTAACGATACTTCAGCGGTAGTATCAGCAAAACGCTGGGCATAACCATAGTACCCAGAATCGGTTGCTGCAGTAATTGGAGCTCGGGGGCAACGCTCATAACAGTTGTAGCACTTGTCGCCCGAGCAAGTGCGTTCGTGACCAAAGGCTCCTCGTGGCTGATGGGTATGAAGCCTTACCGAAGGGGCACCGGTATCGACAGTCCCAAGTACAATCTGGCCGTCGAACATGATGGTCGAACGGAAATCGTAGGTTAAAGGCAAGGATACTTGGCAGTCTACCAGCAGCATCAATGTCGACCCACACAGAAGGTACCAACACAAGGTGATAGAGTATAATGAGTGTTCCATTGGTGGTAGAACCAAAGTTGAAACTAAAAAGGACGCATTATGTAATGTACTGCACAAGGAAGCACAGCTCACCGCGCCTTAAGCTCAGCTAGCTATCGCGTAGCTTTCTCGAAGCTTACTGACCCCCGTAAGGTGCGGCGCGATGTGGAGCGATATAGTATATTCAGTTCTTCACCCAACTCGCGTCAGACCGCTATCCTGCCAATAGCAGGGCACCAAAACACATTGGCTAGCGAATCATCTAGTGATTTGTACCCCTCAGAGATCAAGCTGTTAGTGATGTGTCTGACTCAGTTTATTTGTTGATATGCGTGTGCGCCCTGTAGTTGTACGCATACGCATAGCTAAGTCGGTGCAAAAGGCTCCCTTGATGGTTAAGCTCGGCTTTCATTTATCTCTAACTTGAGTTACACCAGGGCGACTCCTCTTCCCCTCCCACTACTGGTCCCTTAACTGCTCAACCTTTACACAAGCTTACGAGTGAATGAAAGTTGAGAAACAGAAAACACGGTACAATGCATGACAAACGTGTCACAGTCGTGTGACGCGAAATCCTGCTGAAGCAACCTACAATATTGCCCCATGCTTAGTACCAGCTCGAGATGACACTGTGTTTCCCGAGTTTAATTGTTCGTATAACAATGACATGAATTCTCTAAATTTCCCACTCGGGTCAATATCCGAATCACTTCCACGTTGCGGGACCTCTGCAAGCAGCAGACTCGATAAGTGCATGCGTGTCGATTGCAGCGTTACCACGCTCCATGCTCTAGGATTTAAATGATTATCAAAGATGGATAACTACACCGGCGCGTCAGTGTAATGATTAGATGTAAGATTGCTAGGTCTTATGCTTCGGACACAACAGGTATATCCTTTCCTCGTTGAGTGAGCCTAAGTTTCAGCTAAATTTAGCCAAGACGCATGATTCGAGCCTTCTATCGAATGCAGCATAATCAGAGTTACGCGCCTTGTGCGAACAGTTTGTTGGATTTCGTACACTGTATGAATCACTGGCTGATTTACCACTCATCACATGTCTAGCTGTCCGCAATCGACCTTGCCTGGTTAAACACTTCCCTCGACACCACTCAACTCCATCGGCGCGTACATTTACGAACCCGCCTAAGCTATTTTCGAGAAATTCGGCTAGGCTCGTCGACGGAGGTGAATCGAGGAGTGGCAAGGCGGCCCGAGATTATAGGGCCTTCGCTATTAGCACGAGTAGCTATTCTATATTGTATTTGCCTCAATAATGTCGGCTAATTCAGAGTCTGAATTTCAAACAGTCCAATTATTAAAACAACTACGCTACCTGTAAGGCCTTTAAATCTAGCCAAGTTGACACAAGGGTATGGATGGATGGTACGGAACGTGGAGTAGGGCAGTTAATCAGATCCCAGGGAAGGTTCAATCACGTATTAACCACACCAGCATCGCGCGCTTCGGACGGCTCTGCTCCCCTGGAGGCAGCAGGGGCGGTCACACAGCTCCCTGAAGATATAGAGAAGCCCTCAATTTGAAGATCGCATTGGCGACGCCAACTTGGCGTCTCGTGAAGTAGAACGTATCTCAAAGTCTCCACAGATTGGCATCATTACTAATGATTCATTATTCGGTGCTTCGAGTCGGTGGTGAGCGGAGATCTTGTCCATTTTCGCAACCTAGATACGTCGGCCCTCTCAAACAATGGGGCCCATTGAATGGGCTCTCTATTATCAGTAGGGAGTTAATACAGTAGTAGGCTACTAGGGAGTCCCTAGTTCCGAGATACTCTTGGAAGTGATACGCGGACCATCTCCTACAGCAGTGACTGTCAAATGCTTCTTAGGAGCGTGACTGCTGATGCAGTCCGCTTCAAGTTCAATAGGCTTCAATAGGCTTAGAGTCCTACTCGCCAAGAGTCACTCTTGTCAAGAGCTGCAATATCTTCATAAATCTTTATAGGCTCAACGTCAGATTTGCTTCCTGGTCTAAGCGCCAGGTCAAACCCTGAACGCTATTCTGTCATCTAATCGGAACGGACTGTTCCCTCCATGCGGGATTGAATGTACCCTTCCTGTTCCCTATGCCTCTTCACGCAGCCTTCTCATTAGCTAGCTGAAGTTACTAACTGTCTTCACCCGCCTCATTATACTCAATCTCGCTCACACCTGTATAGCATCCGCTACAGATGATCTGTACCAGAGCCTTTTGTAGGGAGAAGGTAATGTGGGCTCCTTTTGATCATCGGGGAGAATGATTCTCCCCGATGATCAAAAGGATTCTCCGGAAATCTGTAGTTTACAGACTGTATATGACTTTGCTTTTTTAAGTTGAAACGGAGCCCAATTTGACAAATCGAATTTGTGTCTTAATGACCTGGTACAGTACCAGGAATGGCGTCCATTGGAATACCTACCGAAAGTGGAGATACTCTCCTTATAGCAGGATAAGGTGATGAGGGAGCGGTGGTGTTTGAGGAAGGCAGATGTAGGCGAAAATACTTTGAAGACGAGGGGATGGATGTAGAGGGCAGCATAAGAAGACTGAGGATTTAGGGCACTGAAGCAGCTAGATCTTATTAGGAATTAGATAAATGATGTACTTTCACAGGGAATCGAACAATGGACCTTTCGATTGCCTCCATTGATCAGCTTTGAAGACTGCATGGCAATCGCTATTTTTCTTCCCACCAGCCACCCTTATTCTCATCCAAGCCGGCCCTACTTTAGGCTCTAAAGTTTAGGGCCGCCTTGGATGAGATTAGCGGGTTTAATTCTTAAGGGCACCTGAACATCTTCCTGGAGTCCAGGAATCCTGGTGCCCGAGCGCCTATCTGATGAGGTTGCGAGCAGCTTCGGAGTCGGCTTCGTCTGAATGCGTCCTCCGAGAATCATTCTCGGATGAGTCACTCCTGAGAAGGAATCGAGCAAGACCGAAAAAGTGTTTCTTCGGCACACGATGCTCTCGGCGTGTTTCAATGGAAAGCCTTCTTTATCAACCCTTTACCATGTATCCTGATGAGTGTAAGAGTTGTCCAACCGCTCTTCTGTAGCCGCATCTCACTGATGTATTAATATGCGTGAACTTATTAAGTACGTATACTGCGGTATCGTCGTGGTTAAACCACGGTGGTTCCTAGAGTTTCATCATACTATGAACTATGCTATGCTATGAACTGTTCATACTATGCTCTCCCACAGTTGGGTTGAAGTGGGACGTATATGTTGGATAAAATGGTACAGGATGATCACCTTTGAAAAGCTTTTCTCTTCTGAAACGACAGCAAAACTGTTAAGCTGGATGAAATAACAATGAATGAAGTAATGATGGATCAGCAGATACAATGGCACCACTGGACCAACTGGCCACTGGACGTAATTGTACTGGATCAGATGAGATCCACTCAATCGATTCTGCTCGGTCACATGAAGCTACGAGTCCTTGCATTCCCCCTACTGCTGTGGTCGGTCGCAGGTGTGGCGCTCTTTGCGCGAATAACCTAATTGAGCACGCGTACGGTCACCGTACTGCGGTGTAAGTCGCGAAGGGAAGATTCGCCGGAATCTTTTATCCGTGCTGTTGGTTCACCTACGCTTCATTATTCCTCCGAGGTCTCGAGTCATTAGTAAGTACCTCGACATATTGTACGTCGAAGCTGTATTGCCTGCCCCGCTGAGCACTACTTCGTAAAAAGCCTTTGGGATTGCGTTACCAGAGTCACCCATCGTCTACCGACAGTACCAATCGACGTCGCGAGCACGACTCCGCCCACAACATGCCTAATTTGTGTCGAATCGTGCGAATTATCATTGCTAGTGCGCAAGTTGTTATTGCGCTGATTACAGCGGAGCGAAACACATTCAAAGTTGTGGTTTACGGGTCTCTTCCACAAGCAACTCACCCATGAACATGACAACTTGACGTAAAATCGTTTACCACCGAAACCCTAGAGTGGATTCGATGGTATTTAGGTGATTTTTCTCGTGACGTTTTGCGCTTCGTATGGCGGCGCAAAACAGCGCCATTTAAATCTGCAACTGTTCCCTTGCTGTATATCACATTCATATGAGTGTCGCGTTTACCTCTTAATTGTGGTCATTGCTTATGGTCTTTCTTGGTTTGTTGTAGAGATGCCATCGCTCAGTTCGGCTCCCCCAGCAGCTCTAGGGGGTTCTATAATGAACTCCCATATCAAGTTGCAATACTGTCCTTCACCAGAAGTAAGCCGGGGACTGCAAGTTGACCTATTTTGTATCGTTGGCAAGTTGACCTATTTTGTATCTTTAGATTGCCTGTCTTCGTATCATGGATGCGATATCGCACTATGGACATTCCCAGGCTACCACTGCACCATCTCATACCAGTAAGGTTGACCATGCTTCTGGTCCCTGTAAAGATACCTTGTAGGGATTCTCCGTATTGAGTGCCCGACATCTCTCACCATCGAGAGCGCTGATGGGTTGCCGAAGTATCTCTTACGGCTATTACGTTACCAATGCTTTGGACGACAGTCTCGTAAGTATCTTGACGCAGTAATTGGGTTCTCAGAGCTGAGTCCTTTCCAAAAGCCTTCTATTTAACGCGGTGGACGGTCTGCGAGTTTTTCACATCAGGCAGGTTATTGCAGTGTCACCATGGCGCCTTGAATCCATTATCGAGTTCGTAATCGATTACCGCATTGCATTTTACGTGTAGAATGGCTGTTGAGTAGCAGCTGAACAAGAAATAAGTATTGAAGGTCTCCTCAGTCTGTTGCTTTGTCAGGTTCCCTATTTGTGGCGCGTGACTGTTCTTATTCTCTGGCTGGATGGGGCCAAGCCCACGTTGCATCCTCATTGGAGACTATGCTATTAGCTGATACCGACAAGAGTGTTAGATACGTTGGAGGTTAGTTCGTGTCCCATGGCAACTTAGCTCCATTTTATTAATTTAACTTTTACGTGCTAATTTCAAGCATTTCCGACTCGATATATTACTGACTTCAGTTTGATATTTCCGACATTTCGTATAATATTTTCAATTTTCGGTGAATTTCGGGGCGCTTTTTGTCTTGAATAATGAGAGATAAATGTGGCCAATGATCTCACAAACCACATCGGAACCTCTCCAGAGTTCTTGGTAGTTTTGTTTCCATCAGTCTGCCACTTTTCCCGTATTAGCACTCTCCGTCTCGGAATCACCCATTGCTATCGCACACTTGACTTGTCGTCATTCTCTCAGGCCGCCGATTCGACGAGGATCGAGCGGTAGGCCATGAATGGCGCGATTTCTTCCGCGATCCAACTCAAGAGTAATGCCGCAGTAGTAAACTGCTGCCTGGTTGATCGTCTCTATCATCAGGTACTGGGTACTACCTCGTCTGGAGATATCAACAGATGGTATCTTTCCTGATATCACGTGCACGGTCGCAGCTAATCTGCTTTATGACGATCGCACTGGCAATATTCTTAAAGGAGAATCGGATGAGGGTAGTATTTTATGGGTGTTGTGGCGGGAGCGGTAGAGGTGATTTTCAGCTCTGTCAACATTGGTCTCCTTTAAATGGCCGACGATGCTCAGCGATCTTAGTACTGGTCCGGCCCCTCTGCCACCCCTCTCTGGCGATATAGCGCAGGCAAACACGCTGGAAGAGTAATAATGGTTGCGGGGTTCGAACGCAGGACCTTCGGATTAATTTGAAGAGGATCGGCGCTCGACTATTAGGCTAACATTTCTCTTAGATACACTGATACTGTCAACACAGCTATTTCCAAATTCCGTAACGGTTCTTTAGATAAAGTGGTAAGCTGCTAATCTATTGCATACCGCTCCTCCCTTATATAGTAATGCTTTTGCAGGTAATTTCCCTTCGGTCCACGTTAAGTTTTGTTGATTCCGCCAACCCGATGGATCCCATCGATTGGCTTATTACTGTTGTTGAAGCAGTACCGGATACCAAAAGATATGTAATATATTTACCACGCGGGATGCTGCTCCTGCCACGTCGAGAAAAAATCATGTGGAAAAATTCTTGGTGTTTCCGTGCTTCCCTACTCTGTGCAGCGAAGTTTGAATGCATTATAATCTCTTCCCACCGCCTATCACTATCATTGAAGGTTTCATTTAGAAGGTCGTTCCTAGGAGGGTTTTCTCATTCTTGTCTTATGTCAGACTATCTATCTGGAGCCCCCGGTCGGCGGTGACAGTGCTTTCGTTTGCCTAACTCCCGAAAGACTTTGCCGTGTTGTGGGTGGCCATATCGATACGGAGGCGGTCGCTGGCACTTGGAAACCATCTGAGATCAACACTAAAGATGAAGTAAAGGCTTCGAGAGGGGATGGTAGTGTAGTTCGCTTCAGGCCGATGTAAAGCGAACTACCGAGCATAGCACCGTGACTAAGTACATAAAGGGCATACTTTGTCGGAAGGCACATGACGTAAGGGTCGGGGAATTGTGGGCCAATTTGGTTACATTAAATTGCTTATATTGATACTTGCTATATCTTACCATGCTTGATATATTTACTAATGTGTGGTTAGCTTTTATAGCATTATCTTTTAATACCGTATTTCTCTCAACTTTATGATAGGTAGTACGTGTCTGTAACCTTTTCATTATCAGGTACACGTTAGTAAGGTTCATCTATTGAAATTAAAGGAGTTGGTGCATTGCAAGCAGATGCTTGAGGGAACAGTTGACTTGGTCTCCAACTGTGCTGAAACTAACGTCAATGGTAGTAGTATTACTACTTTAGGCTAGTACTAGGATCTAGCATTTCCTACTACTGTAGTAGGAAATGCTGATACCTCTATTCTCAGCGCAGTATGGCTATAGTCTCTCGGCACTCCTTGCTTGATGTGGCTTTGGAGGTCCACCGAAAAGCCTTATGTTTATGCTCTTTAATGAACTTAAAACTGAACGAAGAGTATGTTTTATTTATTTAAACTCGTCTTTGTCACATTCTGCATGCTTCTCAGAATCGATCTACTGTACATTGGTTCTAAGGTACTGTTGAAGCCCCAAGGACCGGCCGAGAGGTGCTCGAGTGGCTGCTCCGAGATCTGCATCCTACTCCGGCGGTGGGAGGTCAACCGTTAAAAGATGCTATGACATTTATTAGAGCTCGAGAGCCGTTTGATAGAGGTACTTACTATTATTATTGTCCCTCGATGAGCATTCCATCACAGGCTTCTTTGCGGCACCATGCGGGGTGGTATCATCAGACGGCGGAGAGCTTGCAGTGTCCTTGAGGAGCGCTTTGGTGGAGCGTCGTCATGGATCCAAGGTCATACATAGGGCTCGGGAGTGTCGGGAATGTTTCTTATCGGTCGTAGAGTTGTCCTTGATTTTCTACATAGGGCTGATCTTAAGTGTTTACAAACACCTGCGTAGGTTACGGAAATGCCATTAGAGATGCTTGAAGAGTTACTTAAGAAATTTATTTAAGCCTTATAAAAGTAGCGGTATCTTATTCGATAATAATAAGGGATGTCTTCAAACTAGGCCGCAGCAGGCTTTGATTATCTCATTAGTAGTATGCTTTTTGGTAGGTCCATGTGATGGCCGGAGCAGGCCTGATCGATGGCTCAGTGCCAAAGGACGAGTGGAATGAGATACGCCTCAAAATGAGACAGTTTGTTGGGACTCTTTCTGATGGTGAGCGGAGCGAAGCGATTCGTGAATTACGATTTTGCTGTTAGGTTCGAGGCCTGCTTTACAGGACCCGAAAGATTTCCCGAACTTCAACACCTTCTGGTGTGCAGTTTTTGTTGATGAATTAGTTCGACTTGGCATTAAACATTTCGTAAGTTGCCATCACGTTGTGCGTGCGTGCACGTGCGCATCCGTTGGTCCTCAGGTGGTGTGCCCCGGCAGCCGATCGACTCCATTAACGATAGCTGTTACGCAACATCCTCAAACGTCTCATATTGTAATGAAAAATGGATCAGGTTTGAGCGGAGCGAAGTTTTATTATTCTTGTTAAGGTTCACACTGATGAAAGGGGCGCGGCGTTCTACGCTCTTGGGTATGCTAAAGCGACTGGCTTGCCGGCACCTGTTATAGTTACTAGTGGTGAGATAGGGTCGAAGAGGGTTACCCGCATTGATGGCCGATATTTTGGATTAATGGAAACAGTCGCATCAACAGTGAAATGTCAGAAAACTCTTTGATGTCTTCGCAGTCGAATTTATTTCGGGCACGATCTTCGGTTTTCGGAAATTAGATTGTTTTTTGGGTTTCGGCTGCGAGAAGCCAGGAGATATGAGTGCGTCGGTTAACCAATTATACTTTACTGTTTTCAGGTTCAGCAGTTGCTAATTTGCTGCCAGCAGTGACCGAGGCCGAGGCCGCTCGAGTGCCGATGATGCTTTTGACAGCGGACAGACCCGCTGAACTAAGAGATACTGGGTAGGGGCATTATTGGTAATTTCGTGGCGCAGTGACGATTGTTTCCAGGAGCAACCAGACCACTGATCATATGGGTATCCTGCGGTCCTTCGCTGTGTGGTCTCGAGACATCGCTCCGCCGAGTGAAGCCTTACCGATTCGATCGCTACTGAGTGACGTTGATTATGCCGTTGAACGGTGTCTGAGCCAGAGGGGAATGATCCATATGAACCTCCAGTTTCGGGAGAATCTTGCGCCGGAAGGAGGACCAGTAGGGAATTGAATTGATGGTCTGGATTATCAAAAGGTTTGAGTTCAGGTTCGTGGTGGCCAGTATGGCGAGACGAGCGCGTTCCATGTGCCAGAAGATGGCCGGTTCACTCGTTGGCAGACGAGATCGACCGAGCCTTTTACACTTCCGGCTCGTCGATCGGAGAGGATTATCAGCGATGAGAGAATTAAGGAAATGATAGGCAAGTTGGAAGGGTTTTCCTTTCCCCGTTAAGGGCTGTATTTCAGGCTCAAATACAGTGGTTTTGGTTGTGGGGGCATTATCGTCACCGATGGAGGCAGCGGCAATCGATGCTGCTGCGGATAAACTACAATGCCTTGTGTTGGCTGACGTCACAAGCGGTAGTATAGAAGGCACTGGTGTTGGGTTACTTCAGCGGGATACTTTGGTTGTTCGAATCTGATGTTCTTAAATTGTTTCCAGAGGGATGTATCACCTTCTGGTTCATTATTGAGATATTTCCGGTCGCAATAGCGCGAGTCTGACGGGGCTTGGGGGAGTTAGAGTCGCTGAAATTGGAAGTATAATTTAATAAGAGCCGTGCGTCATCTGTATTCAAGTTGGAAATACCGTAGCTTTCTCTGGCTTCATTTTAAACTGCTGCTATGTAGGTTGCCGGCGGGAATGCCTTCCGAGTCTATGTCTCGGTTCCCAGCCAGTAGTGGATCTGCTGGAGCTCAGTCGTCCAGTGGTTGTCAGACTGGGTGGTGCGTTGATATCTAAGCAAGTACAAGGATGGATGTCGTCCAAGATGGGGGGGCCTGTAGGAACTTCATACCGCTCCTTTCTCTGATCTTATGTCAAGGTTAAGGATCAAATCAGAGTAATTGATGTCCCTATCAGACATGATGTTGACTGGACAAGTAAGCAATATCGCTATACAGATATGGAATCCTTCGTCCAGAAAATTTTCGGAAAATCTTATTGGAATTTTCGGGTTTATTCTCGTATGCGTACGTTGGTGAGTCGAAGTAGAAATGTTGAATTCGAAAGGTTCAACTGTGATTGAGCTTCAATTGTGAATGATAGCTTTCCCGTCAGGCACCACCACCCTCGATGCCACTTGCTCCGAGTTCGCTCGTATGGTTGATGATCTGAGTGTATCGCCACAGGTACCCCAGCCATGCCTCGCTTCCTCCAGACCCTGCTGCTTGTTCAGGTGCTCAAATCTAATAGGGTGCTTCGTGACAGGGTTAAGGCGATCAGTCGTCGGGTGGACAAAACCGTTGAAGATGAACTTGGCAATTCCTGTAGCATTGAAGCGCTAGACGTAGGGATCTATTCCTGGCAGGCACTGAACCTAATATTTCACGAACTCTGGCTAGTTTTGTGGCGCGCAAGAATGAGGCATTGGTCATCAGTAGCAGCATGAGCTGTCGTAATTTCGACACGTTCGTGAGTACATTGTTTCTTCGTGCCTGTAATCTCCAATTTTCAGTGTCCTCTCGGCTTGGATCTTCCTCGGGTATCCTGTAGTAGAGGGGTCAGTGGCATCGACGGCACAATAAGTATTTGCCTGCTTCGCTCCGCTCCTGTTGTTGTATTTACTTTTCAGGCACGGTTATTGGATACGCCTTTGGACTTGGTCGAGCGACGAATCTTTTGATTGGTGATGTGGCTAGTATACACGATTTGAACTCGATAGTTCAGTAAGATTCTAAATGAGGTCGATTGGCTGCAGCTGCAGTTGGCTGCGTATCTTAGGTTGGCCAACTACCTGAGTGGGCGTGGTGTGATGGGCGACGTTAAGGTTCCTTTGGTTAAGCTTGTTGTCTGCAACAACGATGGTGGCAGTATGTTCAAGTTCGTGCCGATCGGGAAGTATTCTGATGACGTTGGGTTCAATGAGAACTTCCGAACTCCCAGTGGAGTGTCATTCGCCGGCGCTGCTAAGATGATGGGCTTGAATCACTGCTCGACTGTCGATAGCCTCGAGAAACTGACCAATGCCCTCGATAAGAGCGGTCTTACGGAGATTGTAAGTGGTAGCGGAGTAGTCGAGCTTCGTTGTTCATGGTGGCAGTGAAGAGAATTTAAGCTATGGAACTTTCTCGCGGGAAGGAATTCTTGTGGAATTCTATTTTGGAATCAACCACTGGCATGTCTGTCTGATAGATACCAGAGACCACCCAAGATGAGGACGTGGCATTGCGCCGGCGGATATCAGCTGCTATTGGTCAGGTTGTTGATGACACGCTTAGGCTTCATCCGAGAGTTAAATTAAGGTGCGCGAAGTGAATAGTGGGATTTTATCATCATTATAAGTTTATACACGTATCCAGAAACGTTTTAATCTCCGCCTGGGCCTGAAAAGATACTAGAGTACTAATTTTCGAAATCAATTATTGCCGTTCTTGATGAAAATAAATCACAGTAAAATTTCCGTAAGTTCCACGCAACTGCAGCGAGCTTTATACAGCGGATAGGTGGGCAGCAACTTATGAGAAAGATGACTGAGACAAATCCTGCAGCACTGGGGGAAATGATACCATGTTCATGTGTTACTGTTTTCAGTTATATCCGCGGCGGTACTCCTGGTAAGGCTCCCCTCGTGCTTCTACATGGCTGGATGGGCAGCGCGAAGTCCTTCTCCGATTGGCTTGGGTGTGACGAACTTGCTGCCAAGTACGACATCATTGCCATTAGTCTACCTGGTCACGGTGACTCGTTGCCTCTTGAGAGCAGCACTTTGTTCGATTACGGTATGTCGGCCACGATCCCCAACCTCCGTGGTTTGGTCAAGGAGTTGTTCCACAATAAGCCGGTCACGTTATGTGGGTACTCGCTTGGCGGGCGAGTAGCTCTTGAATGGGCGCGTCGTGCTCCAGCGGATATCACTCGTTTGGTCATTCTTGCCGCCAGCACCTTCGTTGGTGGCCCTGCGGTGCGCGAGAAGCGCTGGTGGACTGACTGCGCCTGGGCTGACAAACTTGAGTCTCGCAATCTGGACCTTGGTCTGTTCCTCACCAAATGGTATGGCTCAGGCTCGGTGTTTGCAGACCTGCCGACCCGGAGGCCTGAGGAGTTCTTCGGCCAATGGTTGCCATCACGTGTCGGTGAAGCTGCTAATCCCTTAGGATGGGCGAAGTCAATGTTGGCCATGAGCCAGGCGTGGGGTGTCGACTGCACTGATGTCCCTGTTGATAGATTTGTCGCTGGTGCGTTGGACGCCAAATACTCTCGTATGAAGATATCTCTGGCAAGCGATAAAGATAGGATAATCATTCCAGATGTGGGCCACAGTCTTCTTTGGGAAGTTGACTGTGAGACCCTCATTCACGCTGCAATGCTGTAGACTTGTAGTAACTACTTCTTTACTCCTATCGAGTCATTAGCGCCTCATGCTGCGCTTAGTGTTTCTAAACGCCTATTGCTTGAGCGATCTTATGTTGTGTTTTAGAGTAATCTTGAACGTCAGCTAATGCTGTCTCTATGAAAAAAGCGACCTTAATTATTGCAGACACAGTCTCCTCGTTAGCTTCATACTGTAAACAGACCTACACTGATATCGCAGCCTTGATAATGAGATACAAATTTCTACACCTGTTCATCTGCTATAGGAGGACCCTAGGACTCTACAACACACGCCAACTTGGTCCCTTCCGCGACATCCTTGACACTGAAAATGTCCATCGTGAACATTTGCAAGCAAAAGAACGAGATAGCAGCATTCGGGCGTTTCTCCAATCCAGCCTCAAATGGTGTTGTTGTTGTCCCTTACTTCGTGGGCGAAGCTTGAGTGGCGCTCAGTGTGTGCATCCAGGAAGCCACAATGGTGAAGGTGTTCGGGCCTCTAGGAGCAGTGTGCGCCACTTACTCGATGTTTGACGCTTTTTTGGGGCTTCTGACAAGAAACACTAGGAAGAACGTGCACCTAGAGGCCGCGCCAGCGCCCTTCAAGAAAAAATTAAAATTCTTCCCATACTGTTTGTTCACAAATTGTTCCTGTAAATATTCCCAGGAACAGGAAACAATAACCAATTATTCCCGGAGATGTACAACCCTGTAAATTGCGAGCTCTCCTCTCCTCCGAGGAATGTTCTTCCTTCACCAGCTCAGGTCACGGTGAGGCGGCGCACAGCAGCATACACCCGCTCCCTAATGGTTATTTCATAAACTAGAGAAGATAAGCAGCCATACTCGAAATTATTGTCTGCTATTTTCAGAAAATAACAGAAAATAATTTGGATTTCCCGTGAATCGCCTCGCATCCGTACTTTGGGTAGACTCCAACACGGGCATGTTTGTTGATACAGTATTATAAATTAAGTAGTAGTGTAATGGGTAAAACCTCGGAGTTAACTACGTCTCCGTCTCTCATCGATCAATCGATGTAGCTAATGAGGCGCTACTATAACAAAGATGAATGATGCGCTGAAGCATCTACATTCTTAATATCATCAGGATCATCATATAAACTTGAAACTCATATAAGGCTGCGTTATCTTCATGAAGGAGAATTATTCTGATAGAGCGGTGTTCCTGTACAACGGGTCTCTACCGACAACACTAAAAAGTTGGATACACACATTCATCATCTTGCGCATACGATAGCTGGATAGAGGTGGTTAGCCGGTAGAGCGATAACGTTACCGGGATCACCAAGGTCTAGCACAAGTCGTGCTGGCCCATCAAGCCATGCAGCCTGTCGCAAAGCTGTGCGCCCCAGGTTAAGTCCGGCAATATGTTGATCATTGAATTCATTGATGAGCTCTAGGCGGTCTTGATCATGCCAATCAAAGGTAATAGTATCATCGTTCATGTCGTACCCGAGACGTATGTGGAAGGCAAATTCTTCAGTATCGATCAAGAACAGAACTTGTGGTGGGACACGGCCTGGCTGAAACGGTAGAAAGGCAACGTTGATACTGGCCACAAAATTACCGTTAGGAGAGTAGCGCAACATGAAGGACACCCCGTTCAGCTGGGCATCACCGCAGGCGACTAGGGCCATCAGAAACCAGCCGTGAATCAGCATCATAGTCAGCTTCAACAGTTTTTGAAGGCGACTTTAGCAATCGTTTTAGCCAGGTAACTTGCTGGGCGCACGTACTGCCGCTGTAACAGCGGCTCGGCTGAAAGTTCCATGCTCCGGAGCCGAGCATTTGACATATTATCGACTTCGTTCATTCACTATGATTGGTCGCAGATTGCCTTCAAGTGACACACTAAGAGGTTTCGGTCGCTCTGCTCCTGAGAGGACGGAGAGCGGACCTAGACATGCCAAGCTTTATATAGCTGATATTGTGAGCTGGGGCGTATGTGCAACTCGGCTTCATCTCTCTCACTCAATATAAAGGGATAAGGCTGGGCACAAGACAATCACACCTGCAGTAGGTGACCTGGTCGGTGACCTACTCGACTGAACTCAGAGAAAGCCTCAAAGAGTAGAACCACTTAAGCGGAAAATCTTCCTGCGGTTGTTCCCTTAACCAAGCCGCTTGTTAGAAACACTCGCCTTGGATAAAGGAGCTCCCGCAGAAACACGGTGCTTCTCCCGGAGCGACACGGTGGGTAGCCTACCCAGGATAGGCGCTTTCCAGCACTGGCAAGTCTGAAAAAAGCGCCGAAGTGCCAGCGAAAAAGCGGATCTTCCGCGACACGGACACGTGAAGGGTTGAAAAGCAGAACAATTCTGCGTCTCAAGCTCAGTGGAGGCTCCAGAACAAGGCGTGGAGCGCGGCGTACAAGCCGACCGACTCTCTCGCTGCATTAGGTGCGAAAGGCGTAAGGTGTGAAATAGGCCGCCTCACACCTTAAGGCACCTTCCGCCTTGCACCGTTCGTAAGGAGCAAGGTGACAGACTCTTCCTGCAGTGCAGGCTGCACTTCGCTCATTTACTCTACGCACAACAAGTGGAGCTCCGCAAATACCGGAATCGAATGCGACTGACTATAGCCGATATACTCGGAGTGCGTCTCCCCATGAGACCCTCATATTGTATAGCAGTCGCACAGCTCAAGACAACGTGGCAAGAGTAGGTCACTTTTCATCGCGGAAGCATTTTCGCCTCGCCGGTGGAGTTTCGCATGCATACTTTTAAAGCTATGAGGAAGTTGCACGTACATCGGGGCTCTCGATGACCGGGCACACTTGGGTATCCGTCACTTTAACCTCAGGATCCCTGAACCAGTTCCACACTGATTGTTCATCACTCTCCCGTATGACGAACATCGCTCTGCTCGCTCTCCTTGTTGGTGTGCTACCTGAATGTTATGCTGAGGACATCCTGCGTGGATACGTACTCCGAGTTGCGGATGGGGAATGGCAGATTATGGTGGCATTTGAACCATATAGCGATAGGGTATACATTTCGGCTAATTCTCCTCAACACTCAATCAATGCTTTTTTGCCCTACGAGGTTGATTTGGACGAGGGTGTGCCGATAGAGGTCCATCTGCTATGGGACCATCCCAGCGCGTCTACAACAAGGGCCAGCTTCTTGAGGTCTATTGGGGACGCTGGAATCAATGATCCTGAGATCACCGCAGATGACCGAATCGATACCATATATGTGTCACGAGATGATTTTGGAAATAATGTCGTCAATATATTAGCGCTGGCCCCGCGACTGAGCCGCTTACCTGTAGTTGTGTCAACAACCACCGACCCATTACACACCTTCAGCATGGCTATAATTGCTTTGTTCTGTGCTATACACAACAGTTATCAACCACACAGAAGTCTGATCGACGAGAGCTTGCTAACTGATGCTTAGTATTGACTCTTTCTGTGGTATTCTTAGAAAAGTATCCTATGCCGTTTAGTTATGCTGTTCTTGAAAGTTTCAAGTTGAAACGGTCTATCGGTATGATGATGTTGCTCCTCCAACGATCCGATGACATCCCTCATGCTTCACGGGTGTGTATTCCTGTAATCTGAGTACAGTACTCGTTTCACTAATCCAGGATATCATTATCATCACCCGCCTCATCCGCTATCATAAACAATGGGCAATAATTGGTCGCCCGTTCAACACAACAATCTTTTATAAGAAAGAACTTTCACTGGCCGGGAGCTGTGTTGAGTCAATCAAGATGAAGTGAACTAATTATTGATTCTTCGGGGTAAGCCGACTTTGGCGAGGTAGACGAAACCACCACCGCCGGCACATCATGGGTCTATTAAGTTAACCCACTCGATACAGGGTTCCGTGTATTGTTGCTGGGGGGTTCCAAGTTGCTCACTTCGAGGGTCGTCTCCAAACGTGTGCTGCAACTGAACATCACCCTATCTATCGCACCGTGTTGGGTGCACACAGTAAGTGTCGACAACGCTACCGTACCCCAGTCTGCCGTCATCTACTTTAATGGGTCAAAGGATGGTCACTGACCATTGGTCAGCTGCTGAACGCAGCGGGCACTGACCCATTGCCGAGCCAGAGGTGGCGGACATGCTGCGCAGTTGACTGTCTCATTGTATTGTAGTCTTGTGGTATTCTTCCCAGTGAGGCTCTATGGAGGTCTATTATAGCTACAACAGGAGTTCACCTCTCCAGCTTAATCAAGGCTACGAGCTTGAATTGAAATGACCTCCCTCTGAACTAACGCTACTCAGGGATGAAACTCGGACTCGAAACCCGAATAACTACTTATCCATCTTATGATACCTTATATGAACCAAGTTCTTATTAAAGGCACCTTGAGCATCGAGATATGTGGCTGAGATCCGCCTGGTGATTCCTTCGCCAAAAAATTAGTATGCTTGCACCAGCATGTGTGATGGACAATTGAGGTAACCACTGAACACACGATGTGTTGGTCTTATGGGTGTAGACTGTACTAGGCGTATAGCCCAATAACCAAGTTAAGTAAAAGACAACTACAACGGGACAAATTAGTTAACAATTCTGAGACTATCAGGGAATAGCGTCTGCGCATGATGCAAGAACGCTCGTCATAACGATCGATCAGGTTCAAGGTTCAAGGCTGGTATCAACAAGTGTTTATCCTACAAACGACAACGAGACCATCATAACATATACACTGGCAGACGCGAAGCATAGAATAAGTAGAGATACTTGAGAATAGTCATCAAGTTGATAGGCTCCTGCCGAAAGGATTCCTCCCCGGCCGATAACGGCTCTGTATCGAACAGAACAGAGCGACCACAACCAGATTCAAGCTTCTTCTGAAATCGGTACTTGTTGGCACAAGGTTAAGGCGAGACAAACCCGGTCCTAACTCGAATATGTTGAGGACATCGTCCTCGGTGTCGTTTTCAGCCAAAAAAATAGTAGTAAAAGGGTTATCCCCGCTGAGATCAGCATGAAGTAATCCAGCATTCCTCATAGAAGAGACGAAGTCGGTGTAGGTTGACCCAGATGCACCAGGACTGCCCCACAGCAGATGGACAGGTATGGACACAGCATCAGGGTCTCCAAGCTCATAGGGTACAAAAGCGTCGAGCCATTGGTCAGGGGAAGCAGCTTGGATGTATAACAGATCCCTGTCTGACTCAAATGTAACCACAATCTGCCAATGCCCATTCGCAATAGAGAAAACATGCCCACGTGGAAACTCTTGACCGTAAGACATGGATAGCGCAGCCAAGAGTGAGCCAAAGAAGATGCTCTTCATGTTGAAGAGTATGAGTTAGCCTCAACGTAGCTGTGGATTGTAGCCTGTAGTTTTATTCGCATGTCTGATAGGCTATTCGCTAGACTCATCCCTACGGATTGACTCGATCGGCTAGCATGTGGTTTCCGGCTTCAGTAGTTTCCTGCTGCATCTGGCGATCGTGACGCATCTTGCGCGAAGAAGCCAATTGATTCGTGGCTCTTGGCTCTATGATATGGCACTGTTATGAAAGCTCTGTTGAGCAGCGCTGCTTATCAAGCTTCCACGGAGCTAACGCATCAACGACGCGCGATTATCATTAGACGGTGTCACTCTTATTCGACTAACACTCGGTGTATCCTATTATCTAACTGCCCCTCCTCGAGGCCCCTCGAATTGATTCTAAGGTTACTATTACTGACCCTAGATAAGCCCCTCCGTAGAAGTCCGCCTTGAAATAGGCTCGAAACACCGCCATTCGTGGTAGTCTGAAGCTATGGTAGCTGGGAAGCATCAACTTGATCAATTGAGTGATTGCTCGTCATGCATATCTTCCGGATAGTGGCACCAGGAGTCGGTCGTGGTGTTCAATCGATCATCTTCCACCAGTCTCACTGAATGTCCAGACCACGAGGCTCCGCCACCGCGAGGCACTTCGCGGACCGCGACACAAGCTAAATTAGGTTGGCTAATAGTTGGGGGAGCGAGGCACTCGGGAAGATGCCAGCCACTGTGACCGCGGAAACGAGTCGCGCTAGCCAATACGACTGAGCCACATACAAGATAAACTATGCATCTGTGGAACTCCGTAGGCTACCCAGGACCTGCCCAAACCCTCTGGCGGACCAATGAATTCCCCTAACAGACTTCCAGTATCGTAACAGCCCGTATGTACGCTCGCCCTCGTGGGAAACTCCTAGTGAGACGCATCACCATTCTACCACTCCACGGATCATCACAACTGCCGACAGCCATACCCGATGAGAATATAGTAAACATCTTAGCTACTTCGCTCGAATTCGCGATCATGCTGGGGAGTCATCATAACGCTTCCACAACACTCATCGGACTTATCAGGTATGAATGCTGCACTATTCGATTCTTGGTAGGATGCTTGCAGTACTATTTTGCTGAGAAATATACTCACGACGTCTTCGTTGTTATACCCGAGATAGTCTTAGAGTTATTTCATCTTCACGTTGGCCCGCAGAGTACACACGCGCTACAAACTTGGCTGTGTTGGCTTGGCTGTTCTGTCCCACACACAAGTTATCGGACGAGAGCCAAAAGGCTCTTCTAAAAGAGCCACTCGACTTGATGGTTGTTTCCAGTGCTACCTAAGATATTCCTGCTCGCCTATATCCTATAGTAGCACGGCTTGTCAATGAATTATAGGCGATAACACTGCCAGCGATGATGTGCACGATAATGGAATGGTGGACTGAGTGCCATTCAGTGGTGGAGCTGGAGTCTTAAAGTTGAAGCTCTCTTCAAGTGACAGGCAAGTGAACTGTATTGAGTAAATTAGTAGAAATAGAAGCAATGACAATGGGATATGCCTACTGGAAGTATGCTGAACCCAATAAGTGAGATTCTATAAATGACATGATGCGAGATTCAAGTTTGATTTGGGTGTGTAGTACACAACGTGTGTCCGCGTGACCTGGGTACGAAAACTAACAACACCATATGAAGTATGAATGAAAAGTATTCATGCAGAATGACTGTCAGAAACAGAGTAGTGTTGTTCTTCATTCTATCCGCTACCGTAGATGACCATATTATGTACTTCGCCTCATCACGGAAGCAGGGGGCAACTTGGTATGGAGAGTGGTTATCTAAGAGACGGTCATTGATTAGAGGGGTATCTTGCTACCAGCTCTATATGCGCCGGTGCTTTAGCAGTCTGTTTCCTCCAAGTGTCTCGATCAAATACAGCAAAGCTTGCTCTTGGTTTCTTCGCTTCCGACGTCGAGCTTTCCCCTACAAAAATGTCAGCGGTGCATTATTTCACCAAGTAGATTGGACGAACCAGTATCTGTCCGCTGCCTCTTGCCAGCGGAAGCATCTGCTGCCGGTGCTACGGACCCTCCGAACCTTGGAAGGGGTGGGAGGGACCTGACAACAACAGACAACATTCACATCTTGCGGCCTCGACGATAGACCTACGTGTCAGTCCGGCTCCTGGTATTCTCACGCGCCACCGCAAACGGATTCGCTGAAATCTTCCTCCGAGTCGGCGCCTTGCGACGAGGGATCGTGTTTCTCATTGCCTGGTCTGAATTTTGCTGAGCTCCCTCGGTAACTGAGCCGCAAACCCAATGTCCGAAACCGAGCCTCGGCGATTCCATCTGGCATACCATCATCAGCGGTGAGATCGTTCAACAAATCTTCCATATCGAACTCCTCTTCATCCATCTCCCTGGTGACGGATGTGCCGAAGTTCGACAGGCCGCCCAGCAACTCGGCTTCGAATGTATCCTCGACCGTGGTCTCCACCGTCACCGCTGAGAGAGGTCTAACTGTTAACGATGTTGACGCAGATCCATACCGGAGCACTGTGACACGTTCTTGATCTCAGCTTGTCCTCTACTCGCAGTAGTCGCTGATTTTTCCCCTCGGCTCGTCGGTGCCTCCGCAGATTTCCCTGCGGTGGCCACAGGCTTGAGCGCTCTTGCGAGACCAATCAACATCTGAACACACGTCTTCCCTCGACCAAAGGCACCGATGCTGATGGCTCACCTCGCTATCTCGTCCACGTAGTTCTTCTCCTTTTTTCTCTCTTGCCTTTTCAGCACCTTCGACAGTTTCCTTCTCCAACCTTCGCTGTTCCTCCCGTCGCTTGCGGAGTTGCTCGTACTCTTCTTGGAACCTGCTTGCAGTCTGGATTCCAATACCCAACACCAGGAACGGTCCACCGGGTCAGAGCCGCAAACTCCATTTTATTGAAGGCGACCCGTTTGCTATGTGCCTCCGATACCTTAGCGGTCGACCGGGCTCCTTCCGTGGCAGCCGAAAAGTCCTGAAATGACGATGCTCGCATATTAGCAACATCTCCCACTATCGCGCTGCCCGTCCTGGCGCAAATCTTCGCTTTCATAATTCCGGTGTCTACAAGATCTCCGACGACATCTGCTACGGAAGCACCAGAGAATTGTAGAGAGCCATTGTCAGAGAGGATGGGGCTGAGAAGAAGGCTTAAGATGCGGATGGCAAAATTATGAGCGCGAAATCCATCTCCGGTGTGGTCTAACAGGTTAAGACGTTCGCACTGTTCAATCAATGCGCGAACGATCCAGGTTCGAATCCTGGCACCGGACAAGTTCTAAAGGTGTTTTCATGAAATTTTTGGCAAACTGCACAAGCTCGGCTTATGGCTGATTTAGCATGAGGAATGCAATGGGACGGGAGGCAGCTCAACGCCACTTCCGCGTGGCGGAATGACCCTTACTGGTTTATCAGAAAAGTTGATACGAAGTTAATACTCGGTGGGTTAAGTGACGGTACCTTATGTCATCCGTAATCGATTTGCAAATCTCTGTTTTGGGATCGAACACACGATGCAGGAAGAACACCGAGCGTGCTAATTCAAAGTTCTTCCGGAACGTTTCGAACCTGCCAAGGAGAATCGAAAAACCCGACGGACTGGAAACGCACCTGTCATATTCCAACTGTTTCCTAAACCTATCTTCCATCTTCAAGGATCGCAGAGCCCTCTGCCAATCCCTGTATTTATTAATAAGCTTCATTGCTGTTTTTATACCCATTCCATTTAAGTTGCATGCATGAGAGTAATCACAGCCGGCGAGAACCTGCACTAGCTCCTCGACAGCCGCACGGGGCCGCTTAGAGCCGTACACAGGCGTCGATGAACATATCTTTAGTCCAATCCCTGAGGTTGGCCAGGTCGGCTCCATATTTGTTTCGGAGCTCCTTCAGAGGGAGGCGGTTCTCGCGCTTATCATCACTTTCCTGCAAGTCGGAATGAGACCGGCAAAAAGATACTTTTGCACTTTGGACTTCTTGCTGCCTCCCTGCAAGGCCCAAGTGAAGTTAACAACTTGACAGTCTCCTGCTTGATCTAGCTTTGCTATCATCAACTTGCAGCCGTATCTGCGAGATACCAGCCATCGAAGCTCATCATCCAGGCGGAACTACGCAAGAACGTCGCTGTCTTCGGAGATAACAGCGTCGACGAGGCCTGCAGGAAGAGGGATTGAGGCGAGGGTCGTGGAGAGTTGTGGAACTCACCGACCGAATACATATATCCCAGTTGAGCATCTGCCTCATAGGCGGCTACGATGAACTCTACCCCCAAAGCGCGGAGAGCGCACATGACCTTTGGGGAAGAAAAGCCAGGATGCTGAATGGTATAGCTCACCTTCCTTATCATCTTCTTGGTTATCCTGATGGCCTGCATACATTTGGTGCGTATCTCACCAGTCATCTGAGACGCCTGAGTTATACCAGCCGATTCGATCATCGCTTTGGCGGACTCGCTTGCAGTCGTACGAGATTCGCCTAAGACAAAAGCGATAAGACAACGCCCACTCTCCGCAGAGGAAGAGGTACTTCGTTTTTTTTCCTCCTCGGCTTTGCCTGGCATCCGACAACCATCGAAAACGACTACTGGCGTAACGCTGAGGAACGATATCGGCACTGCGGGAAAATTGCTCCTACTCATATCCTTGCAATAGGGCAATCATACGAAGGAAGAAGGTGAGGAACTTATCACTCTCCTTACCAGAGACCAACTCGAAACAACAGGCGATGGCGCCGCGGTGCATCCAGCACTGAAGGGAGAAACCAACACATGGCCAACACACCAGTGCCCAGATGTAGCGGTGGAAGCAATAGGGGCTTACCATGGCGTCTATTCCAACCCGTTGCCCCTTGAACTCAGATATGTTCTTATTGGTTGCAGTGCAGCCTTTAAGATATTGTAACAGGTTCTTGACTCCCATACTGGGACCGTATTCCGCTTTAAAGGATTCGTTGCCACTTAACTGACTAACTCAACACTCAATGGACAGTTCACGACTTGGGTTTATATAGTGTCACAGAAATGGTACAATATTATATCAACCGCAGCGGAGCGGAGTTTTGCAAACAGTCTCAGTCGACGAGGCGCTACTCTTTGAGGTATCGATTTCCCAAGCGGGTGTTGTAGGTCGTTTGCTTCTCATGCAGTTGGTAGAGAATAAGGCCACCAATGCCAATCATGCACAATAGAAGGAGCATTATCGAACGCAACTGAAGAGACAACACCAAGATAACACATTGAACGATAACCACCTTACGCAGCCTCACATAATTTCGTACAGTACCGCTATCTAGATACGGTTCGACTTTCAACGCCCCGTAAATTCAATCTTTAAAGGTTCACTTGGAATCTCGGATGTTAGTTTTTTACATATTGCAAACACTGTGAGCTGGCGAGCATTCCCCTTCCCTTGCTTACCGGCGATCGCGGTGTGTACATGGTCTCAGTCTTGAAGGTGTCTCCTAGATATGCCTGCACCAGCCAGTGGTAGACGACCTTCTCAGAGTACCCTCCAGTAGGCCCCAACAGGCATGCTGGACATTGAGACGCGCTCGGCCACTGTGATTCTTGTGCATCATCATTCGGCCGTTTGTATTGAAATACTCGAGCGCTGACTGAGTTATGAAACCGCCAAAGCCACATGACAGTTTGCTCCCTTGTTGGAGCATCGCCACCCACACATCTGTCATAGAGGCACTTGCCGTAATCTTCCACGAAGTGCCGAGAACACTCATCACACTTAAAGTACTGCGAGACGATAGTCTTGGTCGCCTCCATCGCTGCCAAGCCTGTGTGGTCAAACACCAGATCGGTGGAGAGCTCCTCATTATAGGGGCGGTCTACCCCCAATGTGAGGTAGTGTAGGAACTGCCAAAGGCCGCAGCTCAACTGCCCACAAAGCTTCCACTGCCCGGCTGGCATCAACGCCATATCGAGGGTAATCTGTCCGTTCAGGAAAGGCTTTTCTGCGAGTAGGCTCATCCATCTTTCGCGAGTTAGAGAATAAACGTTACTCAGGTTATTTCGTATGTCGGCTACCTCTCCTCGGAAGCCCTCATTGGGATACAAAGTAGCTACGCTGGGCAACACCACGTACTTCAATGCATCCAGACGGTCACCCTCCAGGGCCTCTACCCCGGCCGGAAAGACCGCAGTCGACATTAAATTAGCAAATGCCAGGATGCTGTCGTGCATCCGATCTTTCGGCCCTCCTGGTTTTCCCGCTCTCGAGACTTCGCTCTTCTCCATCTCAACCGGGGTGCCTCTCAACTGTTCTACTTTCGGCACGGTAGAAAGGCGGAGCTCTTCGGGCAGCTGGACGTTGACGTACTCTGCAGCACTGATTTGTCTATCCCACACTTCACCTGTCCTCTCGCCGTTCCTGAACCCCATCAAAGTAGGGTACCGATCAACTCCAGCCGCCCCGCAGGCATCTCGGTGCTGGTTACAATCGATCGCGAAGAACGTCAATGACGGCACCCCCGCGAAGGCCTCTGCTATGGCCTCGTATTGGGAGGCGAAACTCGCGCAATGTCCGCACCAAGAAGCGTAGAAGAGCAGCATTCGGATGTCGTCGGACTTGCTGTTAACGGTGAGGTTTCGGAGGAGTCCTCCATCGATATCTACCACTTTGCCGTTTTCGGGTGGGAAGAATCCCTGCCCTTGCGCGGATGCTAGAGGCTTACCGGCGACCACAAGGAACAGAAACAAGCACAAGAGCAGGTTTATCATAATTATAAAGGAAATAATCTACAAAAAATAGGCGGAGCGAAGCACAACACAAACCAGAGACCGATGGAATCCCAGCTACCAGTGGCGAGGTGGGGGATTGCGAGTGGTATATACCTTACGTGGTGTTGGCGGCAGTGATGATGATGATGTACAATCGAATGATGAAAGTGTACATCAATACTTCACAGAAACAGTGTGTCTAATCAATACATATGCATATTGAGGCCATCGGACTTCCCTCTAGGCCATCGGATCTTCTCATAGTTCTTCTTGACATATATGTGACAGTGCAAATACCTAACATAACCAACAAAGTGATGATACTACATTCAGATGACTTATTTCAGTAAATAATATACAGTGGAATCGCCTAGTAAAAACACCTGCCAGTTCCCAAGTCCTAAGGCGTTATACGGATGACTAACATTTGCTAGTTTGCATAACAAACGGTGACATGCGTTCCAATATTATCAATGGTTGCATAGTGCTTGATTCAAACATCACAAAGTAGATAAATGATATGGAAGGGAGAATTCCCGTCCGTATTCCCCCTCATTCCTTCCTTACATGCTGATGAGCTCCTGCATTTCGTTCCTCAATGTGAAGTACTGCAATGCATCATGACGAGCAACGTAACTGAGAAGACTGCTGCCGACGACGACGAGGCTGCGCCAAGGGTAGGACTCACCTCAGAAGGTCTCCAAGCTGAGGCACGTTAACCACGGATTTGGTAGCCCTTGACTTGGTCACCTGAATCACACGTACGATGTTGATTAGAACTCCTCCAACCTTTCGGGAACTGCCACGACCTTATTAATAACCGGAGCAACAGAGCTTAGGAATTCCAACGCTCACCGTATAGGACCGACTGGGACACTACCACAACGCCATACCATCATTAAAATGAAACTAGCAACCCCTGCCGATGATAGTAGACTATCGAGTTAATTATGAATAGATCATAATGAAGAAAATTATAAACCATAAATGTCTCCTAGTGAATATAGAGCTCCAAAGGTCGTAGAAGTGTAGCTATTCACCAACGGAAAGACAACATTCATCATACTCCCGGTACTTTACAGTTGGTTTGCCAGTAAAGAGCATAGTGCCAGCCTACCTTATCGTCCTTCTCACAAACCGTCTCCCTCTCCTCTACAGCTCGTTCAAACTCCATTTGTCGGATAACTAGGATAACCACATATCACAAAGTCACTGCGCCACAAAATTCGACGCCTCACTTTCAGCTCGAGCTTGATGATAGACCTTGTTTTCGTCCTGTGTATCATCGCACCATTTGAGGTACTCTCCTAATCTGCAATGGAGATATCCAATCCTGCGATTACAGGGCTCATCTCACTTCCCATTGAATTGAGCTTGCACTTCAACACCAAAGTTGTTTCCGTCCTCTTCACGGGGTATGTGCATCAGTACGAAGCGCTGAAGTCGAGAAAGCCTAAAATAACGAAACGAGTGACGTACCGAGTACAACTTCATCGGATGCGTTTTCGCGGAATGCACCCGTCGGCTCGTTGGGTCACATGTTAACGGTTTCAAATTTTCCTGGTGAATCGGTACACGCATTACAGAGAGAGGACCAAGTTCCCGGCGGCTACGCCTCTACGAGAGCCTCTTCAAATAGCGCGGTGAGACTCCACTGGTTTACCTCTCACAGGCCTGGTCGAACTCCTTGGTGACGATCTTATTAACTTCAACAATTACAGGGTTCGGCTTGCCCGATTGGATACCCTCGGCTGAGCATTCCTGACCGCACCGCGATAGAAAGGAAGCTACCAAACACTCGCTGACCTTCCTAGCAAAGGCCTCCTCCAGCTCCACAATGTCCTCAGTGCGATTGAATATCTTTGGGACACGGTCCTCCAAATCAAGAATTATGGATGGAAGCTCCTTCATGATGTCCTCGCCAACTAAACAGAGCAGCATAATAAAGTCAGGAGCTCCAAGGCTCGTACCGCCTCAACGGTAAGAAAGTCGGTCGGGAAAAGGCAGTACCATTGCACTTCATCGCGCTCGTATAGACCCCACCGATTTCGCAAAAAGTTTTACCCGAATCAAATCGCTTGATGAGCTCATCGAGCTTCTCCTGTGCCGATGCTGCGGATGCTGTCGAGGCTTCCTTGGTCGATACCGCACCGTTGGACAAACGCCTTTTCTTAGTAACAACAGGGTCAACCATTATCAACAAAACCTGCCACTATCAACATACAGCACAAGATACCCCTCTGCTTTCCCATTCAACAGACAAGGGGGCAACATTCAAAAGCATAGATTCGGTCGAAATGCCTGACTGGTCGAGTGGCAGGACACTTGTTAATACATATGCATGTTGCGAGCACCAGAGCGCCCTCTAGGCCATCTTATCTTCTCATAGTTGTTCTTAACATACACATAACAGTGTACATACCTACACCAATACACACTTCTCATCATCCTTCCTCTGCCTTCATCAATGCTACCGAAGAAGGTACGAGTACAGTACAAGGTTCACCACGGAAAAGTGTACGAAGCGGAACACTGGCGACGACTAGTGTTCCTGACTGTCAGCTATATCCTATCATCTTCGGTTTTGGCCTTTTCTTCTTGATATGTATTACTGTATGATCCAAGCAAGCCACCCTTAAGAAATCCCAGAGCGAAATTATCGAAATTGGGCAAGTGATGTAAAGTTGACTGATTCCTTGAGATATGCAATTCGCTTATCAGTTCTGTTTGAACAGCTAATTGCCTCACATGCTTATTAGACCTTGTAACACAGTCCTCAGCTGGAAGTAATGATTGGCGTCATGCCGAGCCAGGTAACTAGAAAGGCATATCCAAGCTCCACGCTGGTGAGATACAGAAGAGCTCAAAACGAAGGATTCACCATAGAAGATCTCCCATAGGCGCTTTATCATTCACTGTTTTCACCGTTCTTGATGATGATACCTGGCACTGTGATTGCCTCCCAAAACAATCATGCTAAAAAGGGACACCATTCCCTTACCTTATCCCCGGCCTCCCCCGAATAGTTCTCCCGTACTTCTAATTTCTTATCAAGCTCCATCTTCCGCAGTACTAAGCAGCAGCAGTCCCTCCCCAACCCCTACCGCTCCCTCCTACTATCGGCTCTTATTGCATGATACGCCTTACAGCCCTCTTGAAGGGACTCACACCACTTAACGTACTTAGACACTCTGAAAAATACCATTTTGTGGCGCGCGGGAATTAGGCCCTATTACTTAGCGTAAAAGCGTGACTGGACAGCCACACCGAAGTTATTGCCGTCCTCTTCGATCGGAGTGTGCATTATAACAAATCTTTGCATTTGGCCCAGTCTGCTGCCAATAGTCAGCGCCTTCCTCCACAGCAATGGACGCCTTACCTCTCCAAACCATCCTCAATGGCCTTTGCAATGTACTGGTTGATCCGTAATAGCTCCGGATGAGCCTTGCCGGACCGGATACCCTCAAGGGAGCATTCCTAATAAGGAGTCTTCGATAAAGAAATCAATATAGCTGTCATCACCAACATCAACAACTCGCTGGTGCTGTCAACAATGGGCGAGCAGGCCCATCTATAGACAATTCCGATACCGATTTTTGCGTGTTGATCCAAAAACACCGTCAAAAGTTCCACTCAACACGAGGGACTTTAGCCTCCTCTATCCTGCCCCTCTGTAGACTATAAGTCGGCCATAATAAAGTCAAACGCCTCAACGCTTGCAAGTGATACAGTGTATTCATAAGGAGTTCAATAATAACAATAGAACTATAGTAATTCCTCGATATGAAAACGCTTCCCACCTCCTCGCCTCATCACCACCAAAGTACTACCTTCGCCGCAAAGGCCTCCTGAACCTGCTGTATATCTCCCTGTAAATTAAAAACTGTTTTGAGGTCCTTTTCAAGCTTTATAACATATAAAGGAAGCTCCTTCATTACCCTCTCACCATCTAAAAAATATTCGCCACATTGCCTTGCGTGGTCGGAAAAATGATAGATCGTAACAGTAATAGTGATCACTGCCAAAATTTAAAGTCTGCTGGGCCAATCTCTACAAGCTGTAGACCTCTCTGTGATCAGCTAAATACAAGTTCGGATCCACTGTTGAGTGCTGCTTCATGTTGATCATATAAATTGAGTGTCATTCTGGATGAGAGAGACATTGTGGAAATATAGTTCCCAGCCTCGGAATCCCAGGATGATACCTAATCCTGTCGACTTTAAGAGTTAACTATTCCGAATGATGATAGTTGCCTATTAAGCTGATAAAGAGATATTATACATCTTATGACTATATACCAACAATTTAGAACCTAGACTACGATATGGCATATAATATAAAATAGCTTATCTAGTCATGCCCAATAGATGCGATGATGAACAAGCTCATCATCATCACACCAACCCCAAACAAAGATTTGTAGATCCTTCATCTTAGAAACGAAAAAAAAACCAGCGCCTACGGTGTTGGTGTCAAATTAAAAAGTGAGAGACGTCATCGAGATGCTAACACCATCAGAGCCCAGTAACGGTATCCTACTACCTCCATCAAAAACATCCAACAAGACATCGAGCTGCGCCTGGGCCTCCTCGATGGTGAGTTCAGAAGTAGCCTCAACAGACATAATAAAAACTGCCTTCCCATTGGACTACTTGTAACCAAACACTCTTCTCCGCGATTCGGGGAGACTGTCTACCACAGCAACGTCCAATCGCCCACCCTCCTAAAGCTAATACCACATTGCAGACGTTGAAAGCGGCGGCGGCGGTGGAGTGAAGATGTAGGTATAATCAATACATATGCATGTTCAGTCCCTCAGATCTTCCACGAGGCCATCGGATCTTCTCGTAGTTGTTCTTCACGTAGACGTAGCAATGGACGTACCTATGAGGGGCCAAGATGTGAGGGAAAATCGGTATGAGGTTGAGCTGTAGAGGTATTAATAATAACATAGTCGGCGCTGCACCACACACCATTCACATAAGACCCATAGCAACACATCACCGCTCTGCCTCAATCTCCCATGTCAAATGTGTGTTCACACTGAAGGGCCAGTGCTCAACAGCAGGCTCAGTCAGCCAAAGCACGGCCCTTTCCTGCTCATACAATCGTTATTTGAGGGGTGACTTTCTGTATTGTTTTTTTCACGCCACGTGACATAGTAGCTGCGCCATTCCCCGAGAGCCAGTCCCGCTCTTACATGCTGATCAGCCCTTGCATTATATTCTTCAAAGTGAAGTACTGAAGCGCATCGTGTCGAGCAAGATAACTGAGAAAAGTGCAATTGGACTTCGAAACAATATTTTCCGTACCATGTTAAATCACCCATATGAGGCACGTTGGCAACGGTCTTGGTGGCTTTCGACTTCGTTACCTAAAGAACCCGAGATTTCGGACCAACAAAGACTGGAGAGATCTGCAAGCAATAGTAGCACGGTTCTCATCCGGTCAGTCCTTTATCTTCAGTTTAGACAGATGAAATATATAGGAGGCATTTGTCTTTTGAGCAGTGTCGAGATATTCCTGGCCCGAGCATAATCTGCTCGCAGTCTGCCGGAAGTCGGACAAATGCAAAACACAGTCTTCAGCGAAAATCATTCCTTATCCTCCCATGCGTTATACTTCTCTACACCGATACACCCAGGTTCGATCCCCGGGAGTACTACTTTGTCTTCCTTTTCGCAGACAGTCTCACGGTACTCGAGCTTCTCGTCCAACTCCATTCTGCGGAGAACTGACAAAGATTTCGGACTTTCCGAAGAAAAATCTGGTAGAGCTATACCGACATATAGAACCATACTACCGCTTGTTGAACACCAGTTTAACTAAGCCTGAGGGAGCCATCCAGCATCACAGAAATGTGCTATTTGGACATTTCTAAGACTAAGTATCTAAGCTACCTAGAAATGCCCATGATAGAGCATTTCCGTTGCACCGATTACGCAGAGCATGATAGCGGTCCCATGATAGTAGAGGATGCCTCAGGTCGGGATACAATGGAAGTTGTACGACACAGTATATTCCTGTAGAACAGGGGACAAACACATCCCTTGTGTGCAATATTCCTCTATGACTCCCCGATCCAGTGTCGTAGTTCAGTATCATCTTAAAATATAGCTCTATTAGCTGATTAAAATGTTGATACATACCAACCCACAGTCACTCTCCCGCCCCATCTATTACTATCAGCTCTTGAATGGTGATACGACTTCCCCTCGTCCTGTACAGCATCGCACCACTTTAAATATTTCGATAACCTATCAGACACTTTATCCGCCACCACCACCATCGCCCATCCCACCACTACTACTTGGAATAAAACTGGCCCTGAACTGCAACACCAAAGTTGTTGCCATCCTCCTCTTTAGGAATATGCATCAGTACGAAACGCTGTAGCCGTGAGAGCCTAACAACAACATCAACAGAAAGACTCCTCGTTCGGAATCAAACTCAGTCCAGTCCGTGCCCACGGTACAGAGTACGACTTCCGGATAGATCGGCGCAAGCCCGAAAAGGTCAAGACGAACGAGACGAACGAGATGGGGGTCATCCAACTGGGTAACAGACAGGAGTCTTGCCTGTCTTGCGGCCCCCAAGGAGATCCCTCTGACCAAACCATACACCCCTCAAGCGCCATAAAGTATCACGGATTCTTCCTTCACATACGGCGGGTAATGGGTCGATATTCTATAATTATTTCAATGCTCCACGATTTCGAAGTCTACTTCTATCGGCCCCTCTCACAGAGGTATATCGGAGCCGTGTAATAGAAAACCTAACTGTTGGAAGTACCTGTCAATTGCAAGGTCTATCTCCTTAGTAACAGCCTTGCCGGCTTCAACAACCCTCATGTTCGGGCTACCCGATCGTACTCCCGATGCTGAACACTCCTAAAATAAGCATCCCTGGGAATCGAACCACCGACCTTTCGATAGGAAATCACAGCTCTATACTACTTGGGCTGCGAAGGACTCTTCAACCTCGATAACATCGCCAGTTACTGTGAATATGGTAGGTATCTTTTTCTCTACTTCTAGAATATACAACGGTAGATCTTGTAACAGATGCTCTCCATCTGAAAACACACCAGCCAATTGCATCATCGAATACCACATCATTCTTCCCATTTTCTGACACCTCTAGCCATACTTCCCCTTATTACCATCATCGTAGTTCTTAAGTAGCTGCTCCAGCTCTCTTTTCGCCGTAACCATATCCGTTCCATTAAGCATAGCACTGGCCGCCGAATTCAACTCGCGGCCGCCGGTCGATGCCGTTGTTGACGATGATTGCTTATTGTTGACCATCGCGTACCACTCTTGAGCAGCACTAGAGATTACCGAATTCTCAAGAAGAAACTGCAATTCTCCCTTCACCGCCTCTTCAAGCTAATTACCCGTACTAATTGGTACCATGTGATCTAACACCACACGTTCTCTGTTGTTGTAGGAGACCAATCATTAAGCAGGGACCTATATAATTGGTATTCGTAGCAATTAATAACGCACACCATATTGCTGAGGCAGCTGTGTTGATCTGCCGCCGCTCTGGTGATTCGTTCCTTCCCCGCCTTTTCATGACTGGCCTGCTTCCAGGACATTTCGGAATGGTACAGATGTTGTGAGCCATCCACACCAACAAGCACGACAAGCAGCACGCATTTCATATCCGCTTCAAGAATCTCGGATCGAGGTACTGTCAAACAGTACCTACTTCTAATAATTCAGTATATACTGTAAAACTGTCTGCTGTAGAGCTATATAACTACGCCAATTAGTTGATCTCTGAGCAGCATAAGATAGAAGCAGTGTTCGCTTTGAAAGGATATGTCGCATCCAATGCAGGAGGAGACTCGATTGATGTGCTGAGCCCAAGGTATCTTTTGTTGCGCACGCCATCACGACGATGATGAAACCGTTGCCAATCACTTACAATTAGATTAAGATAAGATTTGCTCAATTCCTTTGGTTAGTATTCATATAATGTCTATCGAAAAAGAACAGCACACTGAATGAGAGAGCGTCTCCAAGCACATCACCAGACGTAATCTATGCCAGGCCTCCGAAGAACCGCTGACCAGCCATCCTGGTCGTTGAACGTACGCAAATTGCGTCATACAGTACTTCCTATTCGATACAGATGTTTACATGGCTCGGAACCTCCACGTCGGAAATTCCGAAACACATGGCCAGCCAAAAACGACAAACTTTAAAGCTCAAAATCTAATCGGTCACCCAAACTTAAACCGCAAAGCTTATCGTATTCACTCAATGCAGGGGGCGCGATTACTCTGGTACTATTGCAATTTGAACTCAGCCAACGGGAAAGCAAGGAAGGTCGCAGGTGAGCTCGTTTAACCCCACGAGACCCGTGCCACGTTCTAGTGTGATAGCTAATGAATGCATTTCAACCTTCAGCGGTTGTATACGTCCGACCCGCTCCCCGCGTACGCTCGACCCTATTGACCGTCCAACTCAAAAGAACTAGCTATCGATCGTTTGGGCGAGCGCTAAACGCACAGAATCTCGTCACCGTTACTTCTGCGATGCTACTTCAGCTTCCATAATGTCAATCATCTCCGAATCCGTTACCGGGTTCAAACGAAGATCATTCATCGCACTGTGACGGATACCATATCCGAAGTATATAACAGAGCCCAAAACAAAGTAAACCAGAACTATGCAGAATGCTAGCCAGCCTAAACTAGCCATAATAAATATATTAACAGTAACAGCAGCCATAGGCACGATTAATGTCAATGCGTTAGAGCCCATAAGCTTCCATGTACGCAAGGCAAACGCCACCAGCCCAGCAGCATACAGACATAGGAATACGTATACAGCGATCTCGCTGCCTGGTCCTCCTTGAAGGCAAAGACCGGCTACTATAAGAACCACCATCATACCTCCCAAATAGATACGAGCTTCCTTATCGATTTTATCATAGACGGCATCGCTTGACTTTGGTATACCTCTACGGATACGTCTGAGGACGCAGCCAACACATACGAAGCCCTGCATCAGAAGGATGCCTGCCGAGATAGCTTGATTGAGAATGTCAAAATCCAGCAAGGCGGAAATTATGACAGTTAAGACTGAAGTCCAGAAGATGCCATAAACCGGAGAGCCTTTGCTGTTGACTTTAGTGAACTTAGGTGACAGTAGACCATCCTTACCCATTCGATAAAATACCCTAGGCTGACCAGCGCTCGTGCCGTACGTGGCAGTGACAGAGCACGTTACCGCAGCCACAGCTACGACAATTGCCGCCCAATCAAGTCCTATGTATTGGAATGCCGAAAAAATGGGGGTGAGCGGGTTGATCTGATCCACACCTACCATACCGATCAAGGATATCGATACCAGAGCATACAGGGTGGCAGTTACCGAGATGGTGATACCAATCGCCCGGGGAATCACCACAGTAGGCTTCTCTACCTCCTCCGATAGAACGCATACTGCATCCCAGCCAGCATACGAGAAGAAAACAAAGGAGGCGCCACCAAGGATGCCAGCTGCTCCACGTGGGGCGAAATCCGAGAAATGATCTGGTGCAAAGAAAGGCAAGCCAGCAATAATAATGAAAAGAATCATAGAGATGTTACAGACGGTCATAAGGGAAGATACCCAAGCTGACTCCCTGACCCCCATAGTGCATAAACCAGCTACTGCGATGCACAGCAGCGGTGGTAGCAAATCCAACACGAGTACATTCGAGCCGTTTACAGGGTATTCTTGCAGAACTGACGGTACTGATACGCCACATGCCTCTATTAGCTCTCTTAAATAGCCAGCAAAGCCTCTGGCAATGGCGGCGCTTGATACACCGTACTCGAGGGTGAGGCACATGCCGGAAAGGAACCCCAGATACTCACCTAGAGACGAGTAGACGTACGAATAGGCACCGCCACTGGCTGGCAAACGACTTGAATAATCTGCATAACAAATGCCAGAGAGACCACAGGCCAAACCAGCTATCATAAATGATATAAACAATGCCGGTCCAGCATACTCCTTAGCGGCTGTTCCAGGCGTTACAAAGATTCCAGAACCAACAGTGTTGGCTATACCAAATAGGAAGACATGCCAGAAGCTGAGGACCTTCTTAAGACCAGAACCGTCCTTTTGTTCTTCTTTTTGTTCTTCCCTTAATATTGCCTCGGTTTTACAACGTGTCATTCTCCTCCATATCTCAGATGCTGCATTCGACCCATTCATACGGGAAGAGGGTCTACGAACGCCCATTAACGGACTAATTACAACAACCTACAACGACGGAGTGCTTATGCGTGCCCACACAGTACCAACTTTCCTCTTTTTACAAAAGCGCTCGCCATTCTAATCGATTATGGATCATCACGTCACTACTTTGAGGATCACAAACGCTGAGATGAAAAGATATGAAAGAGTTGAGTTAGGGCGATTGACGGGCTGTGCTTGGATAGCCGGTATGTCTGGATCACATATCAAATAGGCAACATGCCGGCGGCGCATGGAGCGTCACGGATAAGCCCTCATAATAGCTTGCATCATCATCTACACCAGCACGCTGTCATCCTCCTCCTGCTGCAGCAGCCAGTGCTCTCGTTTGTCTACGCTGCCAGGTGAGGTGGTGTAAGGGTGTATGATACTGTCTATGTCACATGATATCTTTCTCTGTCCAGTACAGTAGACTTTCAAAACATCATGGCTCCCATGCTCTAACTTTAACGTCACTGTTCCACAACTCATACCATAATAAATAATGAAACTAATCTATCGTATTTTGCTGCTGTTGTTGGCTGGGCTGCTGCAGCATCCCCAAATTGAGCATCTGTAGCATCTTCTTCCGTTTATACCTAAACCAATTCACCGCCGCTACACACTGGACCTCATCGACTTACTGTAATCGTTCCCGATGGATATTGTCCGGCATCGCCGTGAGAAATGACTTCGCCAATAGAGCTTCCTGATCCTCCTTAATAATAACATCGTCATCATCATCCTCCTCCTTCTGATCCTTCCCATCAAACGCCCACCTTACAAATGAGAGCCTTGCTCCGAAGCGTGTCAATAGCCGTACCTCTTCAAAGTGAGCCCTTGAAGTTCCTCATCCTGCCCGGAATCGTTCCCCGTGAGCCGCTTAAGATCAAGAAGCCCCGCGAGCGTCGCCGTCGCCGATTTTCCCGTGCTCGCGCCCTTGGTTAGCCGCTCCATCCTCTTATCGTACATGTACCTGGCCAGAATGGCATTGAATTTATTGGCGCGCGGTTTTCACTTGTCAGCCTGCAGTTCTCGGTAGTTATCTACATCAATCATCGGTAACTCTAGCGTTTGTAAATAGCGTATCTGTTGCTCCACATCGGGGAGGGACAGTGCTGTAATGGTCCTCTCAACAGCCTAGAAAGACAACAGTAATAAGATCCTATTGGGTAGTGCAATAAACTCACCCCTGCTCCTTGCACTGCTGCCAACAACTGCGCTGTTGATTGCTGGGAGCTACTGCCACCAGTACCGGCCTGAGGGTGTCAAAGAGTAAAAGGCCGTTCGGAAAATAATATAAGCCGCTCGAGGGCCATGTGTGTGTGAGTTTATAGTCCAACGACAAAAATGGCTAGACTATCCATTCTATATGCAGCTGCTCCCGGGAGAGTTTAATACCTATACTGTTTTCGTCACTGTGTCGAGGGCCATGTAATGTACAAAAAAGTTTGAAAGTTTACAAAAGTCACTCCGCCGATACCAAGACGCTAACACTTGAGGGCCGATTCGCTTACCGGTGGTACGGCAGCTAGTTGTTGACCAGTCCTCTGTAGCATCGCCTCAAACTGTGCCTGTTGTACAGCTAACTCAGCTGTCCTGAGCTGCGGTAGAGCACTCTCTGGTATTAGGTCGATGAGGCCACTGAGGGCAATGATAAATAGGAATTCCCGTACGATATGGGAAGTGTTAGAAATGTACTCTACCCTAGCGATCCTACTCGTTTTCGTATGCCGACCCACATGTCACGTTACTCTACAACTTTGCCGACGCCATGAAGCACCATCGCAATCCTTACAGAATGGGTGTCGGAGTGTCAATCCTAACAGAGTCTTCAATGGTCGGCGCCGGTGGGTCCGGCCTCGTCGCTTCGGCCTTCAACTCCGCATCATTTGCATCAGGCGCACCACCGGCTTGGGCTTCCTCATCTGGCAAGATATAATCGTATGAAGCAGTAATACATTAACCCACATAGTGTTGACGATGGTGGTGGTGCGATTAAACGGGGAATCCATAAATTAATAAAGTCCAAAGCCATTCAAGTGTTGTTTCTAGTACACTAATTACGAATTACAAATACAAAAGATTAAATAACATGCTCACACCAAACCTGAGCCCAATTCCAGCGTTAGGCTCGAAAGTCGCAGAGCGATAGAGATTCGATCCACAAGAATAATTCAGCAGCTACCTGCATTTTGCTGCATCCCATGGTGTGCACTGGGATCGCTAAGCTTGAGCAACTGTAGCGTTCGCATATCTGGTCGCTTTATGCCTTGGGATAGCAGCTTCGTTGCAGTATGCTGCCCATCCATATCATCATCATCTAAATCATGCACCACGGGAATACCAGCAACGGATATGAGTTAAATTGAAGGAGTAATTGAATACCAGGTAGAGGTTAGCAAATACAGAAAGGCGGAGGAGCGTACATATTTCAGAGTTAAATAGGCTATACTAGAACCTATACTAGGGCCCCGCCGGGAGGGAAAACACTGCGCACTATAAAGATTAGCCATAACCCAGTCTGATGTATAAACCCACCTTCATCAAGCGACACAGCCTCGTCGAGATCCTCGAGATTAATAATACCTTCCTCGACCGCCGACCGACCCTTCTTACTCTGAAAACAAGGCCCTCTCCGGTAAGCCGCGACAACCCGACGGCGAAACGATAATATTCGAAGGCACTGCGTGACTCACCGATTTCCTCCGACCGCCTGAACCACGCCTACGATATCCACCGGCAACCAGACCTCGGAATCTCAAAGATGCGACGAAATCACCGTAAGACTTATAGCTGTACGGAGCCGGTGCCGGTAAGATACGCCTAAGCAGGCCTGGAGCGACTACGGATCGCGGTAGCACAGGCATACGTGTTGAAGTAGTTGGAGTCGAAGACTCCCAGCTCCTCCGCTAGTTCATTGCGAGCTTCAACGCCGTGGACATCCGCAACGAAGTCCTCCAGTATTGGTATGAGCATTGAACGCTTTTCTGGGTAACGCTCGAGTGCCATCTTCAACAAGTACTCCGCCGCTGCAGCATTATTGACAACCTGATGACAACCAAAACCTTACCAAGTGCAAGATTCATATCGCATAGCAGAACCTCACAACACTTGGCCTCCTCATTCGGAGTAGCAGTTCTAAAAACGGTTTACCCCCGTAAGGGATCTTACTGTAACACATGTTACATTAAGCCTGCCAACCTCCACAGGTCAACCACATTTCCCTATTGTTCGATTATATACCAAACTGTCAATACAACAACTAATCCTAGCTTATTTTTCATTCCGCTAGAGGGTCGGTAATATCCAACATCACCGTCGCCACGGATCTTACTCGATACTCCAGCCGCGCCATGTCAACGATGACCTCCGCGGTCATGTGCCGAGATTTGCTAGTAAGCTTTTGGGTAAAAAGCTCTCGACACTTCTCTATACCGTACGTTCGACACTTATATCTGATAATCGTCACTGCGCCAGGAAATTCCTCACCCTTAACGGAGCCTTACCGTAAATAGTGGGCCAGACCGGTAGGGCAGCTTTGCTGTATCGAATCGAAGACCGATAGGAGCTCCACGTAAGCTTGCTCGGCCTCATCTACTGGACGACCGTTCTCATCTGACATAATGAAGATTGCCAGGCAAAGCGTTAATGGTCGCACAAATTTCGAAAGAGCGTTAGTCACTAGTTGTAGATCTGCAACCAATCGCAAATTCACCTACACTGGAATGTTCCCTCTGATGGACAGTTCTCACTCCATCCACAACAGCCTTGCACTATTGGTAAGAGTATAATCGATTATATATTTAATATACAATCATAAAATAGCATATGTCAGAATGGGCGTCGTTGTGGCCCTTGAGCACTTCCGTGCAGGGCTCAGTCTTATATCCCACAGCTCCAACTCTATCGACCTGCCTACCTCTCTTCTTCATGCCGTAGCCATTGCTCTGCTCCTCTTCAAGCACCATCGCCAATACCAGACGGAGGCATACATCATAAGGCAAGTATTTCTGACAAACCAACCGTACAACAACGTCCATCACAACACAGTGACAACCGGTACGTTGATAGCTGTCCGTAGAGTCTCGACTGGAACCGATTCCGACGATCTCACCAACTGCTGAAGTTGGTATGAATATTGCCACACAAAATAATCATACCAGAACTCGGCAACGTACCTAATGTTTTTCTGACACCTCTAGCTATCGGTTGCCTCTAATCCTTACGCGTTCCCCATAAGGCATTGTCGGAACACCAAATCCACTCGCGCTCGGAGGGCATCAGTGCACTCCGGCTGAGGCAACTGAACCCAACAAACTCATCTTTAGATTTCGGCGCCGTTGGCATCATCTCCACCACAAACCTGTAAGGGATTGGACTTCTCATACAGCAGCACTTGCCGCCAGCCTTTGATATTCCTTCGGAGCTTCCGAGCTGACTCGGCTGTCAGGGGCACCGGCACGGCCAGGGGGATGATCTGAAAGTGCTCAAGTGATAAAAGCAGTCGCTGCACTGCTGCGGGAACAATGATATGGCTACGATAACTGCGACACGGGGAAAATATATAAGTCTGTTCAAATTGACCTCGTCAGAAAGGTATCAGTCTGACTCTAATAGCATCTTATGTGTCGCCTACAAGTCATCCTTTCAAGGGCGGTAGCCTATCACCAATAGGAAGCTCTTAACACCAGAGCCTCCTCCTCCTCCTACTCACCTGGCCGTAGAGCCTAGTAAGCTCCTTATACACCTGCTTTGATGACATATATCTATTAGAGTACTCAGTTAGTAGTCTCGAACACAGTGACGGGCCGACAGGCTGAAGAAGATATGGGAAAAGTTAGGACGACAACAGCCGACTACATCCCCATAGTGACCGTGCTCCCAACCAGTGGCCACGGGCTTCTTCTTCTCACTCTTTTGCTCATGATTGTGGATAGCTTGCTCGAACTCCTGATACTCATCCCTGAGAATCTTAGCTTGAAGCAGGTAAACAACGTGAGGATATGTTATTGGACAGAAAATAGCAACAAGCTTCTCGTTCACATCAAACCGAGCTATAGGTAATCTAGCCTTCCAATCAACGACAGTCAATGACAAGCAACGTTCCTATGTAAACGAACCATGGTGGATTTGACCTTCCAATCCAGCCACCTGTTCGACACCACGGTAAACTTCACAAGACATGCCAGTTGTCCTCGCATTGCACCCTTCTTACCATAACTGATCCACAAAGTTGCTGGGCGTCGACACCGCTGTCTGGTAGTGTTGTCGAATCACCTCTACATCTGGCTGGAATGATACCTTCACAACAAAAAAAAGCGAAAATCTTTTCACCACTCTTAGGGGCCACATTTTAACAACCCAATGAAAGCCCCTATCCGTACAACGTAGAGAATCAACACTATTTGCTTCCCCCAATATCCCTACCTGCTCCAAGTTAGCTTCCGATACCAAAGCCAGAGATATTCCTGATGGTGGCTCATCCGGCACTGGCAATTCTAACGGAGCGTCGTCTAAAGGAACAACAACGTCAATAGCAGCAGCAGGAGTAATACTCTCAATAAAGGCACTACCCTTCTTTTCCACGTCCGACACATCCTCACTAGAATCACCTCTGGTGAGTGCATATGCCGTCTTCTGTTGATGGTTATAAAGCATCTTTAGCAGGTAACTATACAACACGCCCGTCGCTATAAAGAGGAGGAGTGCAGTCTGTGTTACCCATATTCCATCCAGAGCCTTCCCGATTCCCTATCCTGCCCCACTGCCTCCAAGGCATCACTGTACGTTGGCAAAAGCTGTGCTAAGGGCTCCGCTGCCTTAACATTAGCAAGATGCCTCTCCCATACGGCGACCTGATTGGGCAGCCATCAATGAACAACTCAACTGCGGCAAGGGCAACCATCTGCCCTCACAGAAATAAGTTTTTCGGTGTTCCTAGCGCGAAGAAGATATAATCGGAAATTTGCTAGAAAATAAATTCCTAGGCCGGAAAAAGACCAACACTACGCCTCTTCTGGGCCTGATATCTCACGTTCCTGTATGACCCCTTAATCGGACCCACTGCAGACTTCCCGTATACATTTCCCACCCCTGCAGGAACTCTCTCCAGCTGGAAGTGCCACCGTAAAGGGAGTGGCCTGTATTCCAGGCGCGCAATAATATTATGTTCATTCGAATGGGATTTTGGTTTTCATTTGCGGACCATGACCAATTTCCCTACAGCTACTGATACAATACGCCGATTGTCTGCTCGTAATTCCCAGCGCATCGAACTCAAAGGCATCGCGGGATCAACTTAATCATGTATTTGCAAACTGCCAAGCAACCGAAACTAGCATTATGGCATCATCCCCCTTGCGTATCACCGTATCCAATCACAATCGCTAATTTGAGTTATATAGAATATGCAGCATAGTAGACACGATTAGCTACCAAACGCCACCTGAGCCGGTAAGTCTCCGTCGCGGTAAGTCCGCCAAGCCCAGTAACCTCCATAGCACGAAGGATGCAGAACAATGGACAGTGTAACGTGTGTTTTCGTCCCCCTCCGTTCCCGAGGCACTACTATCGGACAATGCTCCGTGGCTCGTAGTGATAGAGCTGCTCTTCTCTTAGGGTCGGCTCCAACAGTCTCCGACATGTAGTCCAGATATTTGATCCAAAAGACTGCCGCTGATGGATACTTCTTTACCGCGGACTCGAATTTGGATACTAAAAAGGAACCATGAGGAGGCACCCTGCTGACATCACCGAGAAAGTGTGCCTCTCTATCGTCTGCCCGACCAACTTGAAAATCCCTGTTTGTCAGCTTACAATTGACAGTTCTAATGTAAAACTGGCGAAATCACAAGTACAAAGGGAGAAAGCATTGTAAAAGAAATGAAGCGTTAGATCGCCGCTCGACAGCATTCCCTTACTATTGCAACCTTATTACCTGTCGGCCGAGCATCCAACGACGCCAACAGCTTAGTGATGTCTTGCAGGCTCACCGAGGCACTAGTCCCACTTCCTACCACTGCTGCTAACGGTGCCATTTGGACCACACGAACAAGCTGTATATCGATCTGTACCGCTCTTCGATTGCCCTTAGGAGTTGGTAGCGAATCTCAATGGTGATTTCCTGTGCCCCATCTCACTTGAACACAATATAGCCTTTCATAGCAGACAAACAGGCATAACCTGCCATTCCGAGACCATACTCACCAGCTACTTATAACTGATCATGGCAGTATACTCAAGCACGTTGAGGAACGGGACAACACGTCCCTTCCAATAATCCAGAAGAGTTTCCAATTCGGCCCTCTGCGCCGCCGCTTCTTCGCGTCCGTTTTGGCCGTTTTGGTGGTGGTGCTCAACACACACGTAGTTAGGCATGTGTGATTGTTAACTAATGCCCTTCGTGCTGCTTCACATACGCCAGCACGGCACGCCATGGCCACTGAGCCCTTAAGGCGATGCCCTCCTGAAATTGCAACACAATACCGACAAAAACTCAATGCATTTCTAACTCCATCCGAAGGAGCGCCGCTACGCCGCCCATCGCTGTTTCGGTGAGGCGTAGAAGTAGTGTACTTGTTCACTAATGCGCTCTACCCACAGTGAATCACATAATGGCTGCTGAGCCCAGGCCTCCCAGAACTGCAACGCAATACCGTGTTCAATTTCATGCAAGAAGCAGCAGCTGTTAAATTAACCTATCACTACTAGAAAGCCACCAAACGGGCATGACCTATCATAACCATATTAACATGCAAATCGGTAGTACCGACGATACCAGCTTCAGACAACTGCTCCCAACAACTCATAGTGATATCAATAACATAATAATAAATACTACACAAACATCATAGGTCAGAGGAAGCATATACCAAAGACACCCAACCACCGGAGACCACAGTAGCGGGTCGCCGTAGTCGTATACGTCGAGCATCCTCAAGACCACATACGTTCAGCCAAGAACAAGCAGCAGCAGCAGCCATGCATTAGCAATTCGAGGTGCTTCAAGGAACAGCCATCATATACTATCCAGAGTATCTCTAACATACTTGTCAAAATCAAAGTCAATTCCGCTCAGACCAACACCATCGTTGTAATAACCATTACTGCTGACAGCGGTGCTGCTGTCGTCGCGCGAAGATGACACACAAGACGAGACCGGGCTGGATTCGATGAGACCAGAATGTTCCTTAACAAATGGTGCAACAACAATAGGCACACCTGATGATGACCAGCCGGTGATGATGACAGCCGCGCGCCCCGGTGATCTATTTACCTTCCACGTCGATCGTACCTCCGCCCAGGTTGTTGATGGCGATAATAGCCTGCACTTCGTAGGAGTCTAATAATACATCGTCAGCGGACTCGAAATATTACGTCACGCGCCACGAAATTACTTTCAGCGATAACGAAGCCCATATTAGCCGGGCGCTTCCGCTCCCTGTTGGGCTTGACCGATGGCGCGCGGTCACTCGGTGCATCCGGAGCAGTACTGGCGACAACCTGCGGGAAAATCGAGCAAACTGGATCCGTCAGCCTCCATACCATAACCCGGCGAATCTGCATTCCGAGGTCCTCCTTGAAAAAGTTATATAAAATGTCAGGAGAATCATAACCCAATCGCTGAATTCGTCTCACTATGAAGACCTGTCCGTCTGGCTGATTGTGCCTGATCAGAAAGGAAGCTCTATCCGACCTGTTATGTATCTTGCAAGGTAGAGCTCAAGATACTCTCGTACGTGTATGATAGTATATCCCTAAGCGATGCAGTGACATTGCCTCCATCGTTTTCCTCCTGTCATCAAACAATCACCCCAAACTCGCATTTGTCAGTATTACCGGCTTCGGCAGTGTAACACAGGCCGGTACTGTCGCCACCGGTGCAGCTGCAGCAGCAGCACTCTGGCGTGTTACCGGAGCTCGGGGAGGTGGGGGCGGTGGCACTGGAAAAGTTATAAGGCAGGGAAATGGTTATATAAATGAGGAAGTGGAGGCATAAAAATAATATATAAATGTGATGAGGAAGTGGAGGCATAAAAATAATATATAAATGCGACGAAACCGTCGGGAGTAACAATTGCCATTGATACGTTGATTGCGAGCATAGCCCCCACAACAACAACAACACAATGATAAAAGTCACCGACCAGGCACCATCCATCAACACAGTCATGCCTACCTTCCTTTCGCCCCCAACACTTCCCTGGGCAATGCGAGCTGCTCGGTGATGTCGTCGGGTACTGCAATGGAGATAGAATGACAATAAATGACACACACTCTTCTTACATATGCTCCAAGCCGTTTAGGTTGGTTTGTCTTCGCAATAGTATTATTGCTATCTGCGGTTTTGGTAGCTGACACTGAGCTCTCATCAGTAGACCGCAGACGCAGGGCTTGGGCGCGGTACATGTTAACTAATAATGAGGTAAATACTACTGAAGGAGGAGATGGATTCTGTAAGAGCTCCCGTATGAAATAATTAAAAGCAGTTGAAGCAGCTTGACAATGATAACTGTAATAATAATATCAAACAAAGGTAACCTTAGTAATATATAAAGCATCGAAAATCAACAGCATTTCGATAAGAGATATAAGCGAGGGGTCTCGGATAGCCAACAAGAGGAGGTACACCATTCCTCGGTATTAATCCTACTCACTAAACAGAAAGTCTCTCCATGAAACAAGTAAAACCATAAAATCATGACAACTTCGTCAACATCATCACGACGCCTTCGTGGCCTTCTTCGGCGTGACCTTCTTCGGCTTTGTAACTTCGTCTAGCTTCTTAACTCTCCTACATTACAAAAACCTTCAACAGTCTCAGCTAGCGGCCAACTTCTACTAATTACTAAAGATTCATCTACACTGACGGACAAGGGATCAAGAACGGTTCCTAATGCCTTGATTCAACAACAGCAGTTACGAGATATATTTCTACCAGCTGCTCAACATGTGCCCCCCGAGGCCCAACTGCCAATAGTAGCTCGCTGGATTAACAACAAGTGGTTCTGTCAAGTAGTGATTCTCGTAGATTAAGCAGTCAGAACTACCCAAAGATTTCTCTTAGTAAGTATAGTCACCGACTTCTCAAATAAATGATATAAACAATAGTATACCTATACGTATATGTAATATATATGACAATTGTATACAGTACTTATATTGAGTCCAACAAATAACGAGATGCGGAAGCCAACTGGTCACAATACCAGCACCCTCCGCAACTCACTCAAGAATGCCCTGACCATCACATGTACCCAACATAAGCTCACTGGTCCTTGGCATCATACCCCTCTTCATTAGCTCACCACAGGCTACAGCCACTGGATCAGATCCTACTGTTGCCACTGCAAGGATATGGTCACCCTAAACGACAACTATACGTTAAACAAAGGGCCATCATAATAGTTAATTGCGAATGAGCAGTAATATACACCGTTGAGGTCTACAAGGTGGAATGCTCAAAATTTTGCCATAGGTAGTATAATTATAAAAAAAACGCTTCGCTCCGCCCGTTACTTACTCTGCAATAATACGCTATAAACCTACTCTCCTTGAAATCGCCCTCAATAATAACATTATCGAAAAAATTTGACCCGTCCTTTCCACCGGTGCTGCCAACGTACCGCAGCGACTTGCCGAAAATCATAGTCCAAAAATAAGGAACAGTTGTATACCTACACCTGGACCATCAAAAAATACCGCGCGCCACGAAACTCACGGTTTGAATTTGCCAGCCATATTTGCGCCTGCCACTCTCCCCATTTGCAAAGCCACGTCCCAATGCTCCACTCTCAGGGGTTCACCTGAAAAGATACCTCTAAAAGATACCCAAGAAGAAAAATCTTACCAGTGCGCACATCCGGGTATCTTGCCACATCTCCTGCAGCATACAATGTGTTGCTGAACGTGCCGTCAGCCAGCTGCACCCCCAAAAACGGATCGGTGGGGAGTGAGCCGTCGGCCTGAAACCGAAATCCAAGCGCGCTTCTCTCAAGCCCGCAGACCCTACCGCTCGCTGAACTCCAGTGAGCTGGGATGTGTTAGGAACTGCTCCAGTGCCCATGATGACAGCATCAGCAAATAGCAGGTCACCATCGTCAAGCTCGACACCATTCACGAGAGTGTCCTCATTATAAGCTGATGAATAACCGCGCAGAGTAAATCTCGCTCGCCCCAAAATGATGAAACGGCGAACGGAGGGAAATGGAGGATTTTGGTAAGGACTGATAAAAGTGGGTTAGATAGAGACCCATACTGATGGATAGGTCCATAAAGAGGCACTATACCGCACGTTGGCAGTTTTTTAGCGGCAACCAAGCAGAACTGACAGCGGAATTGGTAAGTATCCACGCTTGGTATCCGAACGACCCTCGGTTCTATTCCCCCTACATCCATGCTCCATCGCCTCTGACCTCAACAACTTAACTGTCGTACCACCAATGAACTGGATATGCCTAAAACGACACAGACACTCCTTCTCGAACCCCTTCAGCCACAATATCGCACCAGGGAAAACAACCAACACCACAGAACCCTTGACGAACATACGGTGCGAACAGTGACAGTGCACTAGATGTTCCCTGTCAGAATACATTTTGCCTATCACTCACATTAGCATTTCATGTCCTTCGGTTGATGATCTAGGATCACAACACGTTTTTCTACCATACAACTTTCCATTCAAATTCTTACCACATTTTGCTCATCGTAATGTGAAATATTTAATATCGACTTCCCCAACAAACACACTGTAGAATAATACTACGCAAAGTGTCGCAATATGTACTAATACCAATCGGATAATAGTGTAAACGTTAGCGTTACTACTATTACAGTCTATAAAACCGTTAAGCACCAGCACTGTATTATATAGTAGCACTATTATTGTTCTACTTCATTACACTCTACTGCTACCATAGCATTATAGTAGTGCACGATACTGTAACTACCGTTGATACCGTATAATAGTACTTCGCTCGCTCCACAATAATAATTATACAGTGGCCCAGCTCACCACGTTACCTCTCTGCCAACATATGGGCGAAGTATGCCCCAACCTTCTTTCCTAGCACTCTTTGAAATGGCACTGTTTCCCGTCCTAAATACATATCTTACACAACACCATCACATTCATCACCTCCTCCTACCCACTACTGTAACATCCACACCCATACTCACTAAAGCACTTGCCATCTCCATGCCGATAAAGCCGGAGCCAACCAGAACTACCTGAATAGTATCCAGAACTGAACATACTACGAAAGGGGACAAGTTGCACAACACTAATACATATAAGGGGGTTGAGAAATACAAGGCCACTACAGTTCACTGTGAAAAAGCGGTCCATTGTGTTAATATGCGAGTATAAATAAGTGAAGACGATGGACCGAAAGGTCTAACTTAGATCACCGTTGTCCAATCTTTTGCATGTCGTTCTGGGCCAGCTAGCTCTTCTGGTCGAAGTGCCACATCAGCATTATTTTCAAACGCACCCCCCAAGCCAACTTGACCAACGACCACGACACCCAACGAACTTCTGACCAAGCTCCCCTTTATTACCCTTTGCCCGGCCTCTGCGTACTCCGTGATGGCATGAGCATCATCTGGCGACCTCAGGCAAAACACATTCCTACACCATTTATTTTCCAACCTCTCTCTGCCGCCGTCCTACTTGGCGTGCAATCCAGGAATATATGCTTTCCTCGCATCCGAGCCTGCAGCCCATAAGCATTTATCATAGCTTAATTCAGCTGGATGACTGCAAAGATACGCGTATCTTTACGCACCCGGAAGATTTTTACCTTACCTATGAGATTCAGATGGTTGTATCTCCACAATACGGTGTTCTGCATCCACTTTTGTGACAGTTGTCTCCGTCCACACCTCAATACCATACCTACCAGCTACAAAAGTGGCCATCACGATACAACGTAGATATCAAGAATACCCTACGTCTTGAACATCATTCCCTGCAGCAAGCAAGCAAACGGCTGCCAGCATGCCTGCTGGTACCTCAGCAGTTCAAATTCAAATAAGTGTATAAAAACAGGCACTACTAAAGTGCACCATAACAATACTAATAAAGATATATTTGCACATCAATCCAGAAAGGATTCTATTCCAGAAATGTACTGTATTTCACTGGCATTCAAGTGACCTTAACAAGAGTTACATTACCAGTAGCGTAGAGTACCGTATTACGACATCTCACACTGTACATAAGCCATGATTTCGAGCAACATAGGGCCTACCCCTCGAAGGTAGTTCCACAAGAAGAAGTGTATTAACCGTCACCAGTCCTACTACTTATCATAAAAGTCCTTATCTCGGAGATAGAGCTTGGATATGTCATCAGCTGCATCCAGCTTCTTAGACAACACTGGTCTATCGTAAGGCAGATGCTTCTCCCTCGTTATCTGAACAACCTCTCTATACGTCCAAGATGACAAGTGCGGCATAATAATAACAAGTGCGGCATAATAATAACAAGTGCGGCATAATAATAACAAGTGCGGCATAATAATAACAAGTGCGGCATAATAATAACAAGTGCGGCATAATAATAACGAGTGCGGCATATATAGC
>JAAPAO010000670.1:0-18293 GCA_013115145.1 Perkinsus chesapeaki
CTTTCTATTATATCTCCTCCTCCGTATCACTAGTAACATATTTCCTATCAAACTCCTTTCTATTATATCTCCTTCTCCTCCGTATCACTAGTAACATATCTCCTATCAAACTCCTTTCTGTTAAATTCAATCTGTTTAAGGCCCACCTAATTTTTTGTTACGTGTGGTAGGAAGAGGAAGAAGCAACCTCGAAGCATTCCTTAATACAAGCCAAAGAAAGGTGAGACAGTTCTTGTGCTGACTTATCTTGCATCTTGCATGGTTGAAGCTAAGATACTTCCGGCTTACACACACTGTTCAAGAGCACATCACTGAGCAGCCCGGCATACTCGCCGGTGGAGGTCGGAAGCTTCGCGACTACCAACTGAAGGTATCCAAAAAGATATTTTCAAGCTCAACTTGGACGTATCTTTCAGGGCGTCGAATGGCTCCTATCGTTATTTAATAACAAGTTGAACGGCATCCTAGCTGACAGTATGGGGCTCGGCAAGACAGTTCAAACGATAGCACTATTGGCATACCTACAAGAACATAAGGTGAGAAATGCGTTGAGGAAATGCAAGATTGCAAGATTTCCTAAATTTTAGGGGATTAGGGGGCCGCATATGATAGTGGCGCCATTAAGTACATTGAGGAGTAATTGGGAACAGGAGTTCGAGAGATGGTTGCCTTCGTTCAAGATTGTACTTTATGATGGAAATAAACAACAGCGGAAAGAACTGAGAGAAAGGTAGGCGGGGGAATGGAACCTGTGGTCTTTGGGTTTGTAACCATGGTGGCTATCCTGTTGGACTGAGCCTATGTGCTTATTTATCATTGGTGATTTCGATTTGCTTTTCATCGCTGAATCTCGTTGAGTGACTGTGAGTATATTGATTGCGGCGATCTGTTGAGGGAATTTGAAGACTACTCGCACAGCTGCAGCCAGTTATCAGGTTTTTGCAAGTTCCCCCGTCTCCATCATCATCAGGGGCAGGTTCAGACGGCACAGCATTGCCGTTCCAAGTTCTTCTCACCACCGACGCGTATGTTTTGAGAGATAAGCAATATCTGAGGTGAATTGAGGAAATACAAGATTTGGAAAGATTGCAAGATTTAGGAAATTTGCCTGGGAGTATCTTATTGTTGATGAAGCTCATCGATTGAAGAACCCGAAGTCGAAACTCGTGCAAGTGCTGAATAAGCAGTAGGTGGCGGGTTCGAATCGCGGGAGGTGTATTTCATTAAGTCTTCGAACGATTTCACAAAGATTAGGATTCTATTGAGACACTAAGTTCCTAACGAAACTCTGGAATTAAAGAGCGACGCTCTTAGAGCGTTGTTCAACGGCTTCGACGGCTGTTATAAAGTCGACAAGAAATATTTTTCCCGGAAGGATTTTTCCTTGGGAAATTTTTGTTTTGGAAAGTATTTTGTGAATTTTCGTAAAGTTTTGGACTTCAAGAATCGGAGTTGTCGCAAGGTACATAACCAAGAGGCGTCTGGCATTAACGGGCACGCCTCTCCAAAACGACATTCAAGAAGTCTGGGCACTTCTCAATTTCCTGATGCCTACGATCTTTGACAATTCAGATTCCTTCCACAACTGGTTTGCTGGTAAGTCGTTCATGAGCAAGAGTTTTCCCGAGTACTTTTTCAGGGACGGAAGGTTCGGAAGCGAGCGGGGAGGAAATGTGGGAGAGCATCGGCGAGGAGGAGAAGCTTTTGGTCGTTGACAGGTGAGAAAAAATCATCTGGAATGCGAAAGAAAATCTTCGTTATTGGGCGTATAACCCGAGGACGATGTCCTCAGGGCATTCGGTTCTTCAACCAACAATTTCTTGGAAAATATTTTCTTCTTGCGGAAAATTGACGCATTGGTATGACAAGAACAGTTGATCTAAGTTCCTACTAACCTCGCCATGCGTATCCAGATGTATATTCCAGCTACTTCAAGCTTATGACTTCGCCTTCTCATGGTCACTCACGGCGCTACCCTAGCAGAGATGACCTCCTTCCCCGAGAGTCAGGAACCGTGACCGATGGTTTAGGTGGATTACAGTCTCGCAATCTCATTGCGGTTCTTTTGATGGGAACGGCTATGAGTCAGCGGGAACGATGGGGTGCTTTGGCGCATCCCGTCGCATTCCAGCACCCCCGGAATATCATCGTTGCCCTTGGAAGGCCACATATCTTATTCACTATGACCTGCAACCCTAAATGGACGCCGATAATCTGATTTGTAAAAAATGGCAGGAACACTATTGATAGCCCAGACATAGTGTCGCGAGTTTTCCCCCTCAATTGCAAGCAGTTAATGGGTGACATAAAGGAAGGAATATTCGTCGACATCGTTACTTCAATCTATCAGTACTTGTCGCAGCAGTCTGTTTGCGGATGATATTCGTACACCAACATGGTGCCCAGACCTTCAGCGAGGTTCGTCATCGAACAAGTTTTCGGCCGGATGAAGACGCGGTTCCGAATTCTACACACCGGGTGCCATGTGGAACATAGCTAAGTTGTCAAGAATCTGAACAGCAGCGCCAGTACTGCACAACATGGCCTGGGATTGAATGATTCTTTGCATTATTACCGCAAATATAACTCTGACTGCAGTTGCTGTCGAGTAGGCTGAAGTGAACTGGAATCATTTTCGATTCCAACCATTGCGATGGTTCGCATTCGAGATAAGTTGAGTACACCCATCCACGTGTGAGGAATCCTGCGCCTCGTGGCTCACACTATCATTTTTGTCTGCAAGCTTTGCGTTAGATGTTTTAGCAACCCGTAGATTGGAATCTCCTCTATTTTGCGAGTAGAAGATGATTACTGTATCTGTGGATTAGCGCATATTTGGATACATGGTGCGTGGCGATCACATGGTTTTTGGGAACCTAAATTTAGCGATCAAGTCTATCTACTCAAGAAAATTCTGACGCAAGAAATTCATGAAAAAAATCTGGCGATATATTAGCGGAAAACTGGTGTTACGTGAATTCTTGCTTCATCTCAGGCTGCATAAAGTTCTACGTCCATTCGTACTGCGACGCGACAAAACTGAAGTCGAAGCGCAACTCCCGAAAAAAACCGAACAAATAGTTTGGTGCGAGATGACAAGTACACAGAAGCGAATGTGAGTTGGCAATTACCATAATCGGTCATTCGGACTCGCAGGTATTCTGAGATCGAATCTCGGGGCCTCGCACGAGCACACGGTGACACTCCGCCAGAGTACGTCTCCGTGGGTCAGAATCTGCAGATGCAATTGCGAAAAGTAGGTGACAAAATCGATCATTCGGGCGCGCGCCATTTCCGTTTGTCAGGTTTGCAATCATCCGTTTTTGTTTTGCCGCGATACCGATCTTCCGGTGGATGAATCCCTGATAAGAATTTGCGGGAAAATGATGGCGTTGGACGGGATCTTGCCAAAGCTTAGGGTATCTTAGGTTGGAGCGTGCTCGTGATCTTTCTAGCGTGCTGATGTTCATTTTCATAAGAAAGCGTTCCACTGGAAGGATTTCCATATCCCGGAAACGCGTGCGCTTGAGAATATTGTTCGAAGCTTTTCCATTTTTCTTTGCCAGAAAAAATATAAAAAACGGAAAATTGTTGGAAATTTCTGGTAATAGGTTTTTATTCAGGCAACTGGCCATCGAGTTCTCATTTTTTCCCAGATGACGAAGTTGCTGAATATCCTCGAGTTGTATCTGACGTTCAGGTAAATGCGCACTATGAAGAATTTTCGGCATATCTTTGTGAGCTAGGAACTTCCGGTATCTTCGGCTTGATGGTAGCACTGGAGCAGATGATCGAGAGAGGAGAATCGAACTGTTCAATTCCCCGAATTCAAGCTATTTCGCATTCATCCTTTCAACGAGGGTAAGTCCTATTGTGAATGCGTGCAAAGATTTCATACCGTAGTTTGCAAATACGGCAGATGTCGCGGAGGGTAGAATACTATTTTCCTCTAGGAGTTCATGTCATACCGTACTTTTGTTTGATCGCAAGCTCATGCCGCTAAAAGTGTTAGTTTTAATCACATTTATGAGCAGCACAGAGAAAAGTTTACTGCCTGTGATTTGTCCCTCACGCGTGCGCATGCGTGCAAATCTGTTGAGGTTTTTTCCGTTCAGGCTGGTGGGTTGGGAATCAATCTTCAGACAGCCGATACCGTCATTATTTTCGACTCTGATTGGAATCCTCAGAATGATGAGCAAGCCCAAAGTCGAGCACACAGGTTGGGACAGAAATCTGAGGTCGAGGAATCTTCAGAGTGCGTAAAGATACGTGTAAAGATATCTTTCAGGTCCGCACCTTCCGGCTTATCACGTTGAATAGTGTAGAGGAGGGCATGCTACAAAAAGCAGGAGAGAAAATGGGCAAGACTGGGAATCGAACCATCACGGATTTTTGATCCATTTTTGGCAGATCAAGATGCATTGGTTATTCGGCACGGTATGTTTAATGATCGTGGTAACCGAGAAGCGGAGGCGCAAAGGAGAGACAGGCTTCGAGAAGTAAGTTTTTTCAGCTCTATTTAGTCCTCGAGGAATTTACTTGCGCGGTACTCCACGAAATAATTTATCACGTTGATATATATTGTAAATATTTCAAACCCCTCTTCCGGAATCGTCTAGGATACTTTCTGGAAGTTTTCGGTCTTGAGGAAGTTCCTGAAGAATAATTTATGTGGGAAGGAATAATTATTAAAAATAAAATTCAGTGAAATATTTTTTGTCTTTTTTGTGGATTTTTTGACATTCTGTTTCCGCATTTTTAGAGGGGATTCACTTTAGGCGCTCCACAATTCCGGAATCGAAGTTGATACGATCGCGACGGACGACTACCACCTTAACCAGATACTAGCAAGGTAGATCAGGGTTGCGCACGCGGAAGATTTCAAAGATACCTTCTCAGAACCCCAGAGGAGTTCGATTTCTACGAAGCAGTTGATGCACGTCGCAAGGATTTGGGGCTGCGTTCGCCAGATTTACAACTTGACCTCGGACAGGATACTCCGACCGAGAAGCTTCCAATCGGTGGGTCTTCATCACCACAGGCTCTACAGTGTTTTAATGCATCGATTCTACTTGTTTTTATCAGTGTCGTCGATGTGCTTCGATTGTTCCGCATAGAACTTTTCGATCATACTACTTAGTTGTCGCCTGTTCTTAATTGTTAATTATGGCTTGCACTTCATACACGTCACTGACTAATACGGATGTTCATACGGTATTTCAATCAGTCTAGTAATAGCCTCTATCACTCTACTTCAATAGAAATTTGTAAATTACAATTTTTTGATGTTGTATATAATATTTTTCGTGTATATATTAATTAACATTCATGTATATAATCATATACTTAAGCCAACCTTTGAAACTGGCTCTACCGTACGTGCCGAATTCACGCACGCTTTCGCTAAAGTAAGGCCTATTCGCATTGTGTACTTCAAAAACTTTCAATTTTCTGGTTTAAAGGTGCACGTTGTCGAAAAATATGATATTGCAGAATTATGTTACAGTATGTTCCCATTTATCGAAATTCGGCCTCTATCAAGCAGAAACGACAGAGAGGCTGAAATAAGGGTCCTATTTGAGGACCTCACGGAGATAGTACCTATCTTCGTGAAAAAATATGTTCGCGAGACTTTCATTAATTTTGCAAAACGTGACTCGCAATCTCAGATCTCAATCGGATTTTTCGGAAATTTTTCATAATTTTTGCTCGGTAAAATTTTGTAGATTTCCGCTGCCTATTTTCAGATATTATTTTACCCCCGCAACTTTACGGTTACTCTTCAAGTGCCCGTAATAAGTCCTGGTACAGCGGTGCAACTCCAGCGGAAAAGGAGGAGCACGAAAGACACATAGCATTATGGAAGCAATATTATAATGAGGCAGGTTTCGTCGGTGGGAAAAAGTCCGGAAAGTGAAAGCTTGATCTAACAGTAGGAATTGCTCACGGCAATGAGTCGATCAGGGCGCTGTTTGATATTTGATAATTTTTATAAATGCAGGTGCGCGTGGGGGTAAGCAAACCAATCGATTTTAATAAAGAAGATCGTTGTGGCATGGATATCTTGTCGCGTCATCATTTCGGATAGTGTTATTACTTCTTCGTAGATTGATAGTATGTGACTCTTGGTTGGTGTAAATCCACATTCTTTGCAAAATACAGTGCGAATAACACCGTTGTGCAAATTGGTTTTTTGCCGTAACTTGTCCAGAATATGAATCTTGAATTGGCAGTACTTGGTAACCAAGTCCTGGTTCGCACTGTAAAGATGTAGGTAAAAGGTACTGTATCTTGTACATCTAAGGCCGAACTAAGTTTATAACACTTTGTGTCTTCCCGTAGACAAAGCTCTATTTGCAGAATTGAAAATTAGAATGGACAATGCCTTTTTGTCTCCGGTCCCGTCAGAAATTCTGATTTCGATCTTTTGACTCAAAATATACCCCTGCCTGGGATTCGAACCTGAGTGTCGTATTTCAGGCGTTTGATGGCGAGTGGAACATCCGTGCACTTGTGCGTAAGAGAAAGCGAGAAATAGAAAATTGTGGAAAAAAGAAGTCGCGAAGCGGCGGGCACGATGCGGTGTTATCAGAACTGAAGAAAAGGAAGCATCGATTGAATCACGTCATTCTTAAAGTGGTGCAAGATTTGATGAACAATCCTGCGTTTACGGATTTCTATTACGCGCCGACGGGACAGGAGTACACACAAATAGTTGATAAACCAATGGGGCTGGACGACTTGCGAGATTTGGCCAGTAAGGAAAATGCTTTAATGGGGGGTCCTTATTCGCGTCTGAGGCGGAAACGGAAGTACGAGTTATACAGTATATATTAGAAATATTGTAAAGAAATATACATTTTTTTTCTCGCTCGCCTTCATCACAAAACGGTATGATATTATACGACTCGATTCCCCTCGTCTCATTTTGATCACTCTAACACGAAATGTTCAATTTTAATCAACTTGCCCAACAAACGCGTACGCATTGTATAGGTTAGGTATATGGTATATAGTGATTAGTGAACGTATATGTTTTAGATATTTTCTCAAGGTTTGAAAATTCACGCTGAAAAGTGTACATGGATGCGTAAAGTTGTATATGAACCAAAATAGCTTTTATAACTTTTAAAAAGAGATGGATAAATAGTTATGGATGCGGTAAATTCATTTTTTTTGTAAATGACTTCCACATGAACTATGTTATATTTTCCGAATGAACGTGTGATTGACTTTCGGGTGGAACCTAGCATCAGTGACCTGATTAGCGTAAATCGATCCGATGAATCCTACCCTTCCGCACATATTGTCATCGCTCATTACTGCTCGCACCGTGCCACGCAATCCCTTTCAGCGCGTCGGCAGTACAGCTCACTTCATGAAGTCGAAAGGCATCTTTCTCGAATAGCAAGCAATGCGAGGCTCTTCAATGGCACCAATCACATTCTGGCAGTTAGGGCTAGAAATCTTGCGGGTGCGGCGATGGGAGCAATAAGGATATCTTTGGTTGGTACGAATCTTGGGAAGAGATCGACCTCTGATGAGAAGATTCCGGCGACCCCGAAAGTGAACACTTCATCACCTGAGGTAAGTTTCCGTAAAATTTTCATTCGAAGTAGCGCAGAATTTTTTCCAATTTTTTTTGTAAAACCGTTGCTAAAGTGCCGATTTTCTAAGTGGAAAGATGTGCTTATTGCGCAGTATATGGCTTTAGTATCATTTATTACTAATATAGAACTGATCACAAAAACTGGTAGTCGTTAAGTGGGATGAAAATTATAGGCGTATGGAAATTCACGGTGAATCACGTCCGGCATGAAGTGCTTTAAGCGATCACCGACATCAGAAACCTGTTCGCGATTTTGTGTTTCAACGATCTGGTTATCTCCTGGAAATAGCCTACACATTTTGTACCTTCAGACGCCTGACGACGACGACGAGCGCGAGTCGGCTGAAGTCGCGGAGGAAGTATGCAACGCTGAGGATGTGGACGAGTTAACGAGCTGCGCTGGAGGACTGGTTCCGACCAGAGGGGGGAATCAGAGCATATTATTGTGGAAGGAGCTCACCTGCAATGAGATACGGGTGAGAAAAGAAATCTTCCGGGTGCGCTAAGATATCACTCTCCCACTGACAGTTATTTTCCGACGTATTAATTTACTAAACCGATTAGCTTTACTTTTCAGTCGAAATGGAAGACGCTGGAAGTCAGGCTCCAAGCGCAGCGAGGAGACCACCGAGAGCATCTACCGAGCACGCCCGCAGATGGGTCACCATCGTCAACAAGTCCTGATGACTCGATCGAAGAGGACTCGATCGAAGAAAAGGATTCGAGCTCGGAGAGAGCCGAGCCTGCCACGGTCGACAACGATGTCGATTAAAACGTTGAATTTATTTTCTCTATGTCTTGGAGAAGGTTGTGTTTGGTAAATGTCGGATGTCAGGGTACTCGTAGTTTGGGAAACTGCAGAGAAGATTCTTTTCGGTTGGATGCGACCGGAGGCTCCTGCCGCTGAATCTAGAATTTGCTCTTCGTCTCCGCCTGCAAGTGTTCTGAAAGCTCGGCAGCTTATGTCTAAATTAGATGAATTAATTGGAGACACCACCAACTGCAGTAGCGGAGACATTCTGGATAAGGTGGGTTGTTTCCTCATCGATAATTCTGTACAAGCAAAACCTCACATTGCGCTGCAGGAAATTTTTTTGCAGATTTGTCGTCATGATAGCCCTTCCTCAATCTTCAGGTTCTCGAGCTCGAGCGGTCCGCAATTCACCACCTCGTGGGCATCGCCAACATTTTGGAAACGCACAGAAGTTTAACCGAAGTTCCGACCGTCTGTGCCAACTTGGATATTATTGGGAACATATATACCAGAATCACCTCCACTCGAAGTGAGAATTTGGGGCTTTTCGAGAGCGCAAGAGAGGCCACCGAAACGAGCGATGCCGAGTCGGAGAGCTGCCAGTTGTGAGACAACGCCTTCCTGTAGTGGTCGCGTTATTGTTGTGCAGACGAGATTTCGTCCCTCCACCACGGACGGATGACTCTTCGCCGAAAAGTTTCTCTTCGAACAGTTCTGAAGGTGAAATAGGGTGGAGCGATGAGGTAAGCAATTCGTCTTCCTCCTTGTATATTTTTAATCCGTAAAATTCTTTCCCGATTCGGCTGCTCTCAGGAAGCCGCCGCGTTGGAGAAATTCGAGGCTGCCATAAGTGAACAGCAGGTGAATGGAGACCGTGCGAGGACCCATGAATAGAATACTCCTTTTCTCGATTATTGTTATTGTGTTTTGACGGTAATGTCAATGGACTTAATCCTATTAATAATGTTAAGATAAATAACCCAGTTGGAGCTCACAGTAGATGATCTTAATGTGAAAGAACGTGCGATCCGCACAGTGCCAGCGACACTAAGAGATCGTTCGAGTCGAACGAACTCAACATTTTAACGGAAAAGGGGCTGCGAGAAGAGGAGGAGCTCCTCTCTGGTCTCCGGAATATCATCCGAGGAGGACATTTTCATTAAAGATATTGTAAGATAGACGTTGACTCGACGCCTTATAGGAGTGATTCCGTGTAGACCAGGAGGCCCGTGGCGACCTCCGCAAGTCAACCCGGTTCGATCAACCGCTTCATGTAAATCTAGCCTTGAAGCCTAACCTTTTTGGTTGATTATCTACATACTTCAGAAACACAAACCACTCCTACGAGAAACGTTACTGATCAGTTTTCCGAAGCCTTAACCGAGATCTCGGACACGGGCATATCTCGCCCTTCAGTGCAATTGGCCCAATCATACATGTCGGTGATGTCAATACCAGCTTTAGACAGACATCTTCGGCTCCAACCAGGAGGGCATATCGACAACTCTTTAGGATACATCTCGGCGAGGAAGTCACGAACGAACTTTTCGAATCTTTTTTCAAGAATTGCTGCTCGGCATTCTCGCAGTAAAGTGAGCATGTAGTGCAGATTGTGAACAGTGATCAGTTTCGCGCACACCGGTTCCTTAGCCGCAATCGTATGAAGATACGCTCTAGTGTAGCCACCTTGGCAAGTCGAACAAGTGCATTTGGGATCGATAACTTTGAAATCGAAACGATACTCGGAGCGATTCAATCTCATCTGTCCGGACCGTACAAGAGCAGTACCGAATCTGGCAGTTCCTGAAAAATGCCAATCTATGAGCGGAGCGAAGCACGACTTTACGTGTGGGATAAACGCAATCGAACATGTCGACTCCGAGGGCCACGCAGCAGACGATATCTAAAGTGTAGCCGACACCCATCAAATACCGAGGCCGATCGGGGGGGAGGCCTGGAAAGAAAAGAGTATCTCTAGACGGTATTGAATTCACGCTCGACCTTCGGGTTGCTCAGTGCACTGATCGACCACTTGCCAGAATGATTCCTTCGCTTCACCGCCGCTAAGGCCTCCGATGGCATATCCTGGAAGGCTGCGTTTCTGAGGGAAATCTTTGATGAGTCTGCGAGCCACGCATCAAGCTAAGATCCTTCTGCGCACTCTAAAGATTTTCGTACTTTTATTTCTTTGAGGCACCAACTTCGCAGCTCTCTGTCAAGACCGCCTTGGACAATTCCGAACAAGTTTTGCTCCTCAGGACGTTTATGGGCAGCAATGCAACGATCCAACCAGCGAATGGTTCTTTCTACAGCATCCTGAAGTCAACCTTTTTCGTATCTTGCGCGCGCCAAGCTAGGATACCTTCATTCGATCGCGATCCTCGTAAGTACTGCTGACGACGTCGTCCAATGCCATCATAATATCGGCACCGATCGAGTTCTGAATCGCCATGGACTCCTCGGGAGTTAGCATCATCATCTCTGAAAATATCTTTAGGTCAACCATGCAAGATACAAAATAGGTCGACTTACCCTTAGTTCTAGGATTCTGGAAGTGAACACCTTGCTCGCTGATCGACAAGAGCTTCAGTAAACTGACCATCTGAAATCCTCCAGAGTCGGTGAGGAGATTGCGCGGCCATTGCATGTATCTTAAAAAGGGCAGCTCTTCTCACTAAGCATTGAACACCGAATTCCAGATCATCTGGAACCACAGTGAAACGTTTGCAGCTCATAACATGACGATAACGCAGATCATTTCGTCTTCTCGTTTCCATCTGATTATCAGATGACACCGAACACTAGGGATCACGACGATCGTTCCCTGGCCTCGGAGGAACGTTCCATCCATTTAAACTGGGAAGAGCGGTATACGAAATATAGCTTATTATTGTCATTATTTCTCCATCACAACTCATCACATTTATCCACAGTGGAGAAAAATGGAGACATCGTGACACAATTTGGGTCCGGGTATCAATATAGAATTCACTGGACACCTATCAGATGCGATGTTGGCCTATGTGTCGTTGTGTCTCCATTACTCTGCCTTTTTCTTGGGTGCGTGTTGGCTAACCGGAACAGATCCAGTTCCTATTACTCTATTGGTCATAATGACGACGACCAATAGCAACTCAGCGCTATCCGGTCGGGGTGAAATGATCTCAGTCAGTGCCAGAGACACTCCCATTATTCTCTCTCACGAAAAACGCCGAAAGACTCCCACCAGAAGGTCGTACGGTGGTTAGTTTTAGACCCTATCAGAGTTCTAATTTACATCTCCACACTAAAACGCTTTCCCGAGTCTGGATGAATCATAGCTTCACGCGTGCTTTTGACCTGAAGTTTGGATATTCCTCCACGTAGATAGGATTAACTAATGATGCTGATATAATTCCACGAAATGGGCTCACCAACTTGGTAGCACCAAGAATAGAACCTCCGCTCTCGCGGTTATAAAGGCAACCGCTCCACCGCTACACCAATACTACTTGTGCAGACCGCCGACTTCCTTTAGGATTTCAGATCCTGGACTAGTGCCCAGATGATATGTGTTCGCCAGTATGATCTCGGGACCAAGAGCATCGACCTCCTCCGACAGCAACCCCTTTATTGTACCTTCACGAAGGCCTATTACAGCTATATCGCTAATCCAGTGATAGAGTTAGGATGCATTCGATGAGTTATCGATGCTAACAAATCTCCGCATCCTTTCTGACATCCGAAGAGCACGTTCCCGAATTTAGCACCATAGGTTCCCACTGGCATGAACACTGGAGTCTTGACAGGCCCATGGGGGAGGTGAACTACACCTGCACGAGCTCGGCCGTCTGTGCCTAAAATAGAGTGTTACTTTGAAGAGAAGGGAACAGTTATTTAATTTACTAGTGACACATTTTCTATAGACTTTTTCATCATACTGTAAAAGCGATATTATTATTGTTCTGCTATCAATAGGAGCATCGCTCCAGGAGAAATTCACGAGTTCAACAGACCAAGCTATTTTACGGTAGAGGGGGTTAACGATAATCTAGTAAAAGACAATGTGAAGCACTGAATCTTTCATTCACAACATTAAAGCCATTCAAATGAAATAATACCGACTATGAAGTACATTATATTGCGACTTCGAAGAAGGACTATGATCTAGTGAAATCGGTTATTAGTTCCCGTCAGAGGCTTCAGAACTCATCTCCGCCGAGGAGTGCCGATAACCTTGTAATAATATTTATCGGAGATTTTATTTGTTTCAAAGATAGCATTCAGAAGTCACTGTTGTACCATAGTCTTATCGACGCACGGAACGATTCTCTAGAATCGAGGCGCTGAACCCGAAGATGACCACGGCGAGAATACGTCCAATTTCCGTGATGTCAGATATTATCAAGACTAGTTTGAAAAATACAATCAGATGACTTCCTTCAAAGAAGGGAAAATGCTCCAATGGTGAATTTACTCTGATAAGATTTAATATCCAAACGTAAATCACCTTGCAGTTCAAATTTAAGTGCCTGTCCTGGTTTGAGTGGGCTTTGATAGTCCCCTTTAAACCGCTTCGGTTCGGGGCTTTTGGAACGGTTTGGTCCGGGAATCTCGGCGTGCTTCATTTAAGGGAGAAAACTAATCAAGAATAGTTTACTGAAGTTTACTGCGTTACTGAATTTTCTAAACGGTTCGCCAATCAACCTTTTGAGAATCTTTTCAGAATTTTAATTCAGCAGAAACCTTGATTACGCAATTGAATATTCATGCTCTCGTTCACTACACCAAATGTACCTACGCTGCCCGATAGACCCCTCCAGCAGAGGTCTATTGGACAGAGGCTCCGCTTTAGTGATAGAGTAGCAGCCCCTCATTCCTTCCATCTATGATTCTCAGTGGTCCTGTAGCTCAGTGGTTAGAGCGACGGTCTTATGAGCCGTAGGCCGCGGGTTCGACCCCCGCCGGGACTACTATTCTGTTGCAAATCTTATTCAGACAAGCATTAATCGGAAAGAATTTTTATTGGCAATTGCTCCGAATTCAGACGATTCGAATTCGAACCTCGAATTGAATCGACCATAAGGTTGGGGTGAGCTACCTGGGAGTGAAATTAACTCAGTGAATATTATTCCTTTTATGAGGTTTTTTTCACCAGTTTACCGCGGACGGTAATTTTTCCGCAGCGCAAAGTAGACAGCGTAAGATCCCATTGGTGCCACCAATGTAGCAAAAGGAGTTTTGTATTGTTTCTGTAGGTTATAAAATATATTATAGAAACACATATCAATATAGTTAAACGCAATAGACCTCGGAGAAGAGAAAATTTGCACTTAATCGCCTTAAGAGGGTTGTTCAATACGACACTCTCATAACACAACCAGTCTATTTACTATACCTGATTTAAGTAAAGAACTGCTTTCAAGTCCGTCGTCGTGTTCTCAAATTGTACCTCCAATAGGACCTAGCGAGGCACTTGCCTATTGCCAGAGAACTTCACTCACTGGTGTGGGCGAGCCATCTCCCGACGTATACTACCCTCTATGGAGTAGAAGCCTGTTTAAAGTGTTAGGGTATCTGTATTACGAAATTCCTAATAGAAATAATTCGTTTCATGAAAGGAAACTGATAAGCTCCTTCTTCGAAAAAGCCCTTTTACGGTTTATATAAGTTACTACAATATCATCGATCAACGATGGGTATCTTCGAGGTCGACCCTGCAAGATTCCCAGGAGCTTAGTTCGCGGTGAGTTTTTCGGAATGTCCTCCACTAAACTCCCATTAAGACGACTACTCTCGAGTGTTTCTGCCAGAGCTTCCATCCAGCGACCGAATGCTCCTCCGGTGATCACCAGACCGGAAATGAGAACTTCGGCATCGCTGGGAGTTTTGCAGGACCCTCGAGGATCGGCTGGATTCAAAGAAAATAAGGTATGCTCGGTGCGGAAAAACTTGTTACTAATTCATCAAATTCCGGTCGGTTTTTTGGTAGAATTTTTCGCGGCGATTTATCGGAAATATTCTTAACATTTCTACTGTGATGTTTCCACTCCTTTCTGAGGTTGAACAGTGGGCTCAACTATCGCTTTTGGTGGAGTAGTGTGCCACTCGATTAAAAGATAGGGCAAGTCTCACGGAAGTGCGGAGATGGGGGTCATTTATATCTGGTCCCAACTTGGGAACGTATTCGGTGGCCTTGTGGATCTAAGGCAAGATGAAAAGATCATATGCATTTCCTTCGGTATTGTTCAATGTTACCCGATAAAGAAGTTGGTAATTCGTTTTGACCCTTTCAATCCCTCTCCCATTTCAACTCTATATAGGCTTCTCACCAGTGCTCGGAAAGTGTCAATAATAACATTTACTGATTTAAATTATATTTTTGCGGCCCTTTATTTACTTCTTTTATTTATTTATTTGTATTCTTATTATGTGTTCAGTGCCCTTAATATTCAATTTTATTATCAGACCTACCGTTTCCGCATTGCTCGTCGTTTTTCAGGTGACCATCGAGCCTCAGTCTGTCGAGAATTCACCAGCGAAAGACGATCAAATCAGTAGAAATTTTCCGGAATTTTTCCCATTTTTTCCACAGACGACCCGGAAGCAATCGTCGAGGAATCTCTGGCTCGCGTTGATAAGCATGGTGACACATATGGCGTATTCGACTGTTTGAAAGGTAAACAAAAATTTCGGAAAATTTTGGGAAAATTTCGGAAAAAATGATGGAAGATTTTCTTCATTTTTTGTATAACTTATTCGTCTACTTTCATTCTTATTCTTCCATATATTATTATTTAGGCGGGTGATGTTTTGCATCTTTTTTCAGAACTCAAAGTTCTAACTTCATCGATCGACATCTCCGAGACTGCCACCAGAAACATGCTTTCCGACGGCCGGTAAGTTCCGTCAGTTTTTCTGACACCTCTAGCTGTCCCTTTTTAGATTGCAACATCTCATCAATCGAACAGTTTCTGTGGCGAATGCGCACTCGGCAGATTTGAAGTGGGAAGATATCTTGGATTTTATGGAGGCTTTCGTGAAGGTGAGGAAAAATGCCGGAATATCTGCGGGTTCGGTGATTCCCTTACCGAAGCCCCACGTGGGCTGTTTTTTTATCTTTATTATAGTATATTAATAAAGTTTCCAGATGTACGAAAGGTATCTGGATGGAATCCTCTATCTCTAATCACATCTGAGGAGGACTGCCGAGAGCCCCGAGGCCAAACAGTCTCTTCTATATCCTATTATATCCAATGTCGAGCTGTGATGATTATGCCCTATGTAGTTATAATCACCGCCCAATCAGGACGTCCATATGTCCTGATGAGTAATAGTGCCTTATATATTTCACTATAGAGTCCGCAAGAACCCAAGTCTGTTTGTCTGATCGGTGCTGCCGAAGGTGGACCTACGTGGGAACTGTCTCTCTGTGCGGCGTCGTCACTGCCCATAGTGGAATCGTTCGAAACAACAGAACCCGATTTCAATCAATAGGAATGCAAATTCGGAAGATGGTCCCCATTTTTTCAGTTACGTTTGAGGGCGCCTCTGCGAGATATAGCTCCGATTTGTTTTCGGTACATCTCGGCAGAAAATAACGTTACAGATGGAAGTGAAATGCAAGAAAGGCTATCGCTGGTGAGTTTTCTGGATGATATTTTTTTACGCGTATATCTTTTGTGGGTTCAAGATAAGAATCGATGATTTAGTATTTATCAACTCAAATTTTTTTCATTTTCGGAGATTACTTTTTGTGAGGAATTTCTCGGAAAAAAACTGTTTTTTTTATAATATTTTTCGAAGAAAGTCTTCTTGACAGTTTTTAATAGTAACTTATTTTTCGAATTATTCCCGTGACTTTCCCCTTCGATGATTTCCCGGACTTTTTCCGGTTCATTTTCAGGCGGCTAAAACTTTATCGTTCCTCGGACAAGGAATGGTCTACCATCCAGAACTTTTCGATTTCACGTGTCACAGTGTAGCTCGGGCGAAACAGATGACCCCGCACACGATGGCAGTCGTAAGAATATCTTTATGGCGTTCAAAATGCACGCTTCAACCTCGTCAGGTTTTATATGAAGCTGGTCGGCATGGGCTACGGACAAAGCACTACACTGATGTCATTGTTCCTGCGGCTGCCGAGCTGGCACCCGGTAAGAAAATTTCCGAAAATGTTTCGGGAAAAATCTCAATGCTAAAATTTACGGCGTAAATTCTCCTGCATATTACGTTTATGGAATTTTTTTGGGGAAAATTCATGAATTTTGGGCCAGTAGAGTGCACTTCATACAACTTTTTCGGCGAGGTAATTTCCTCAACGGGACAGATATAACTGTCAAGTGAGAGAAAGAAGCGGTAGAAGTTTCGAAGCCATTTGAGTTTTTCGGAAAAGAATGTGGAAAAAGAAGTGGCTACTTGTTGGTCGTCGGGAACAACGGCGGTCTTGGGAAAATTTGTTCTCAAATCGATCGCCTGATCGATATTGTTCAGGTATGTCATTGGACGACTTGCGAATGGCAATGAGAGGACTTATGAGATTCGTCAAAGATTGGAGGGCGTTTTTTGATGTAGGTGAAATCGATCAGGCGATCGATTTTAAAGATATTGGATTCCATACCTCCCTTCAATAATCTCTGGAAAGCAGAAAGCGTTTCCTCTCATTTCGCCGATCATCTGCGCAGTTCACTCAGAAATTTTTCCCACTTTTCCCAGAAATTTTTCAGGCCGTTTGCGTGAAGTCGAATCGAGTCAAAGAGGAGCTCTCAAACATGACAAATGAGTCTTTGATCATGTTGATGAGAGTCGGCAAGGAACTCAGAGCGTCGAAGCAATACAATGGTGAGATTCTGGGAAGCTGGATCAGTTAGGAATCGCCGAGATCTTCGCTGTCCTGTCCGCAGCAACCTCGACAGGTTTCTGGGACAGGACGGAATTCCCGAAAAATTTTGGAAAACTTGTGTTTTCTTAGAAATGCAGAAGGAAGTTGCGGTAGAGATTTCTGCGAGATTGAATCGTGGCGAAGTGAGTGGCATCGAGCAGGGCATGGTGTCGATGTATATGGATAAAGATAGCAGGTGAGAGGAAAAAAGGCAGAAAAAATGGGAAAAATGGGAAAGAGGGGAAAAAGGGGAAAAATGGGGAAAAGGGGAAAAGTGGTTATTCGTCGGGAATGGGGACTGATTATCGCAACATTTTTTTGATTTAGCAGCCCTCTAAACTGCAAAAAAACTAGTATTGTTGATGTTGGAGAAGTTGAAAAAATTTGGTAATTTTTGTTTGCTTGAATATTAATGAAAAAAATGATGAAGATTCTAAATTGACATTATTCTCATTGATTTTTGACTTTAGGGGTTCCAGGAGTGAGATGCAAGCTTTGACCTTAGATACTCTCCGGCAGTTTATGATTTGGCATATGCTATTCAGAAAGATCTAGCGAGGAAGGTAAGGCGAAATCGATCACTTGATCGATTTTTTTAAAGGAAATAAAACTTTACCGACGCTCCGATATCTTTCCACTGCGAATGATCTACAACATATTTCAAATATTTTACTACAGCTGGAAATTTCCGGAATTTTCCCATTTTTCCGGGAAATTTTCCCCTTCAGGTATCTGAGTGCTGCACTGACATCTCAGTCGGAGTTCGGGAGTTACTATCCGTCACCGACATTGTGGATTTGCTGGACTGCTGGGCGTCGTGGAATCTTCCGGTTGAGCAAAATCTTTGGGATGCGCTTTTGAATGATTTGGCATTGTGTCGATTGTCCGAAATAAAGTGAGTTGGGATCGCCGGATGGGATGGCGGGAAAAATTGAAGAAAATTTTTGGGAAAAGTTGCGAATCAGCAATTTTCAGTCGGAATATATCAAACTCCTTCCTATTATATCTCCTCCTCCGTATCACTAGTAACATATTTCCTATCAAACTCCTTCCTATTATATCTCCTCCTC
>JAAPAO010000671.1:0-18282 GCA_013115145.1 Perkinsus chesapeaki
GACAGAGTTGTGTTAGAACCGAAAATCGGGACAGGGGGACAACTTTTGTGTCACGGCACTTGCTAGTACAACACCTGTACAAGAAGCGCGCGCACGAGTGATCGATTTATTTATCCGTTACTCCGAAACGAAAGGGCTGTTGCCCGTACTAGGGGTACGATCTCATCCCTTAGGTCGCCCCTGACCATGCTTCATAAGCAACCCCTCAATAACTTCTGGGTAAGATTCTAGGATTCGCGGTGAGCTCTTACTCACCGGAAATCTTATGCTAAAGCCCGAGTTTCTCATGTAACAAACTTACCGGTAGGGTAAGTGGGATAAGAGTCCTTACCTTAAGAACTCCCAAGCTTATTCTGAAAGAGTCCTCTTGAATTTTAGGGAGGGCTTGTGGAACATTACATTTGAAAAAGCGGCTACATCAGCGACCTAACAATCGTACTTGACGTGTAAAAATGGATTCAGGCATCATTCAAAGAGCTGCAAATTTTGTCCAACGAACTTCCTTTATAAAGAGGGATAGACTTGGTGCGGCTGCATCGACTTTGCCCTAAGCTTCCCCGTCTCAAAGTCTGGAACTAATTAAGAACGCATTAAGAACGCATGTGAATTACTAGAGCTTAAGGTATCGGCAAACAAGCTGGGTCAGCATTATGTGACAAAGTAGTTCAAAACGCTCCTGCCTGTACGAGTTTTGCCGGCAAGCGACAATCACAACTAAGCAAATATGCAAACACCGAGTATTATAGGTCACATTTGAGAGACACAACCTTATACTGACACATTATGAGCCTTTCATTATCTATATAACAGAAATGTTCTTATAGTAGAACTGGTAATGCAACGCCAATGAGGCAACGAGAGCTATCATCACCAAATGTAATATTATATATCAAACGATAAGGGTGCAGTGAACTAGTCCAACACAGCGATTGAACGAGTGAACAACTGACGCTAGAGAAAGTAACATGTTCAATCTCTAGCTACGTGAGCATTTTCAAGACGAGTGAAGTAACAAAGCCACTGAGCAGATGAGCAATCATATTCAATTAAAGATGAGACGTGAACGAAACAGCTCACGTGCTTCGTAAGGTTGCAGCTGAAAGGAGGGAGAGCTGTTGGCTCATTCCCGAGAGCTAGTCATCACGCTAGTAGAGCGCTAGCAGTTGTAGCATAGCCTGGGTGAAGTCGTGAAGTAGTTTTATAGAAAGATCTCTAGAAGGCTAATAGGATCCCCGTGTTGTATTAGTTTCTTTTGTTTCCTCCCAAAACTGTTTCGGTTCTAAGATGCCACGGTCATCGTCAGCAGGATCCACCAAAGAGTTCAGTGAGATCATCATCCCCGATGGATGCTCCGATGCCAAGGCTGTTTTCAATGTTGTTATGACTGCCATTGGTCTCGGTATAATGACTCTCCCACTGGCTTTCTCTCGTGCTGGTTGGATCAGCGGTATTATCCTACTCTTTGTGGCCGGTCTCTTCGTCTACTATAACGTCACGCTACTTTGCGAGAGTCTATGCATGAACCCCGAAAATCCCAAGCGTCCAATACCATCATTTGAAGAACTCGGTCGAGTCTGTTATGGACGAGTCGCCACAGTGATCAACTCCTTAACGCTCCATCCCCTCATGCTGTCTGCCTGCGCGGCCTTCTTAATCTTGCTTGCTACAAGCATGTATAGCCTTACTGGTGTCCTATCCTACAACATATGGCTTCTTATTATGACTGTTATGATAATGCCTTTCTCTTGTCTACGATCTATGAAGGAGGTCGGTATTCTTTCAGCTCTTGGTGTGGCGTCTGTCTTCGCTACTGTCACACTAGTTGTTATTGCAAGTATTGATAGGTATGCTGGTGATGACCATGACGACATGGAAATTACCCATCATCTCTCAGGAGGCCCAATACAGCTGATATCAGTCTTCTGCACATTCCTACTATCATTTAACGTTAGTATTACCGTTCCCACTATAATGAAGGATGTAAGGAGACCTCAGAGGTTTTCGAGAGTTGTGCTCATATCTTTTATTTTGGTTGGTGCGGTATATCTATTGGTTACTGTTATTGGCTACTTAGCTTTTGGTGATGCTATTACCAATTACGATACTATGATTGAGGCCTTTACTCCGGCAGACCATTCAGAATGGACGGTCTATTCCTGGCTCATTAACATATGTGCAGTCATCCTTGTTGCCACCCACTTTTTGGTTATTTTATCACCGAGTGCTCAACTATCAGACCAACTCCTATCAGAGCATCTCACTAATAAGTGGAGTAATCGTGTATTGGCGGAAGTGGTTCGCTGTACTGGTCGTATTCTCCTTGTTATCTTCTGTGCTTTGATAGCCCTATTCGTGCCAAGCGTTGATAAGCTGGTCAATCTCCTTAGCGCAGTCTTCGTGGTCCTTATCGCGTTGGTATATCCCACTGTCTACTATTGGAGGATCCTACAGCTCCAAAATGTTTCCCAAAAGAGCTGGGTCGTATGGATTCAACGTTTCCTTGTTGCCATTGCTTTCGTCTCGCTCGTTTTTGGTACATACATGGCTGTCAAGGACTTTTTCTAACTCACATTTACCAAGCTGTCCTGACAATGTCCTGATTTAAAAGCGTCTTCCGTGTTTCTGCCCTGGGTTGGCCGATCACTAGATCTCATTTCAGCACTGTGTTCTTTGCTGAGATGGCTACTACGACTCTATTTATTATCATTTAACCATATTGTGAATAGTAATTTGTTAGTGCCCTGGGTTGGCGGTAGCATTTACTCCTTGAGAACGCATCTTAAGTTTCTCTATTAACGATTGTTCAACGGTGATAAAATTCATCTCTCTCAATTGTTCGCAGTAACTTGCTAATGCTGGTGCCCTGGGTTGGCGGTAGCATTCGTATAATCTTAATAATAAATGCTTTTGCGGTTTTCCATTAGCGATAGAGGTGCGACGATGTTCTGCAAGTTCTTACGTGTTTGGGCTTCACTACGCCGTCCGCATGCTTTTCATAGCTGCCTCTTCCTGGAAAGTGACTAATACCAGATTCTGAGCTTCTCATTATTTCTTAAGTCTTATGTGTGTTACGGTGCTCTTCAGATTTTTGTCTTGAGCGTCTGTGCTGCCCTTCCTCCTAGTTGTATTTGCGCAGTGGAGTGAGGTGTTGTGTTATGTACGGTGGACGGGGGGAGCGTGTACCATATTGTCATAACCGCCGCGATGTTGTCGCTAGGTAAGGGTGTGTTTTGGCCAACGTCATTAATGTCCCCGCAGCCAGGGAGCCTGGAGAGTCCGACATCAATGCGTTACGTATCGGTCTTGATGGGCTTCCATTTCTGCGGTTCAGTGCTCCTAGTCTGGTTGAATAAAATAGCCTATAACGAGGGCTATAGGTGGACACTTCTTTTGACCGCACTGAGCAGCCTGTTCGCCTATGTTGCCCTCGACCTAGTAGCACGGCACGGTGTGTTACAGCGCCAGTCCGTACCTTTAACGGAATCTCTTCCCTTGTCGCTTGCCCTCTGCGGCTTTGTCATTTCTAACGACTTCGCTCTGAGGTATAACGACCCAGGAGTCTATGAGCTGGTGAAGGTCTTGGTCACACTCGGTATAGTCTTGGCGCAAAGTTACCTTTGCTCAGTGGCTCAGTCGCCAGGTGAAGGCCTCACCCTCCTCGCGATGGCCATAGGAATGACGCTAACCATGGTATCGAGCTTCAACTTCAACTTCCTCGGTTCACTTTGGGCGGTGATACTGGTCACATGTACATCTTTCTACCAAGTTAGAATTCACAGTAGCTTGGTCGGACGGAAGTATAATCCTTCACAGCTGCTCCGTGACCAGTCATTATGGTCGTTTCCAATGCTCTTCGTTATGACTTTCCTACTCGAGGATGCTAGTGAACTGATGGGCTACACGCCATCTCTGTCTGCCATTAGCCTTATTTTTATTATGTGTCTCCTCACTCTCGCAGTCAATCTGTCTATCTACCTTATCCTCTCGGAAACCTTGCCTATTTCTTATAATGTTTTATGCAACGGTGAAGTATGCCTCCTTATTTCACTCGGTTATATATTTTTTGGAGATCCTCTCACCATTAAGAGCATCGTTGGGGTAGTCGTCACAATTCCTACCTTAGTATGGTACACTCGGCTGAGGCTTGCAAAAGCACAGTCTAATGACAACACACCAGTTGCAAGAAAATCCAAGTCTGCCTCAGAGGTTGACCCATTCGATATTGAGCTCGATGGTATCTGAATCCTGTACTATATTAGCTACATCATACGGGCGCTCGTCTCTTCTCTACTTGTTGTTGTATTATATAGTAAACAACCTTGAAAGACGTTTCGGATACACCCTTTGTAACTCGACCTTCGACGTTGGGCGTGTGAATCTCGTGAAGTTAATTCAATATGGACTGCCCATTTGCGCATGACGTCTCCCCGACTTTGACTGCAACGCACCAATCTACAGCGTTCTGGTAAGGCAAGCCGTTATAGCTCTCCATCGGCTTATAGCACAACGCAGCCGGCATTGAATGCAAAAACACAATCCCCATAGCGGTGGTGACAGCCCGTGCACCTCTCAGGGCATTTCCTGGGATATCTTCGATCGATGGCCATGCCCACAACCACGCCTCGTTGGACACACGGCACGATACAGTCTCATGTGGAGCTGTCCATTCCCGTCCACACACTCACCCGAAAGATTGCCACCCGATTCTTACCTGCAAACCCATTCACCAGACTCACACTAGGAACTGGTAATCACGCGATAGCGTTTCCACCCAAACATCCCGCTAATCTTGCTCATGCATCCACGAGGCTTGTCTATCAAGAACTTTATAATGGGCTTGCAGGTATGACCACTGGCATCACTGGGTGAAATGGGCTGTGATAAGCTCTGGAGTGCTGGGCATCGCGGCTGGCTGCATTACAGTCTCTCGCGCTAGAAAGCAGAGGCGTCGGCAAGTGCAGCAGGTAGGGAACGATTCTACTTATTAACAACCAATTCGATAACATATCAGAGCAATCAGCGGGCACGACAACTCCGCTCCCGTCGCCTGGATAGTGATTCTTATGAGAGTAGCGACGACAACGGGCGACGAAGGAGAAATCGGCGATAACGTCAATAACACAGCATCTCACTTGAAACAAGCTGTTCTTTACCATTGCGTCTAGTGTTCGAGTATAAAACGGATGGGTACTTATAACCTCAATTAAAGTCCCAAACGCTACAACTCTGGTGACGATCACTACAGAAGAAGACGTTTGAACAAATCCGGGACAGTTGTGTGCTACAATACCTTGTCTACAAAACCCGAGAGGGCAACTTAACAGTACTGTCGGCATTCTAGGCCTCCCTCCTAGACATAAGGTACCTTATTCTTTTTCCTCAACTCCTGATGGTAGCGCATGATAGTAAATTGCCAACGCAATTCACAGTAGTTGCCGCCGTTGTCTTATATTCATGCTTTTGAGACCAGCTAGCATGACACAAGATAGCTAGCCTAGCTAGCCTGGCAACTCCGGTGATGTCTGGCTAGCCGGGAATCAGAGAAAAAGATATTCGCTTCCTCTCCCTCACGAGTGCGGCATCCACAGTGCGGCGGCTTCATACTACGGAGTCGCCGCACTGTCGTGGGTAGATGATCGTTGAGCTAGCCTGATTGTGTGCGGGGGTTTTGCATCCTGTTTCCGAGATTTATCCTTTGGGGGGGTGGCAGGACTCGTGATATCTCCAGTAAATACAGGAGTATCTTGCTGCAAGATATGTAGCCAAACTTATACAAGATTCTTCTGGACATTTTTTCCTGTCGGCTTCTAGCAAGGATTGAGGATTAAAACTCGCATATCACGGATTCAGCGACGCTGAATTCGACTGTCTCCGAAGACCCGTGCACTAACGGCGTGTTGGTAGTTCCGTATTTTCGAGGTGTTTTGAACAAAATGGCTTCCTCACCATCTGATATGCCGAGTAAAGACTTTGGTGAGATGATCATCCCCGATGGTTGCTCGGATGCTAAAGCTGTCTACAATGTTGTTATGACTGCCATTGGTTTGGGTTTCATGACTCTTCCGCTCGCTTTCTCCCGTGCTGGTTGGATAGGCGGTACAGTTTTGCTCCTACTCGCGGGTGTATTCGTCTATTATAATACGAAGCTTCTTTGTGATAGCTTATGTATGAACCCCGAGGACCCTAAGCGTCCCATACCATCGTTTGAAGATCTCGGTCGTATTTGTTACGGTCGGGTGGGTGTAGTCATCAACTCTATAACCCTACACCCGTTTCTCCTATGTGCATCTGCAGCCTTTCTAATCCTTATCTCGACAAGCATGTATAGCCTTACTGGTGTCCTATCCTACAACACGTGGCTTCTTATTATGACTGTTATGATAATGCCTTTCTCTTGTCTACGATCTATGAAGGAGATCGGTGTATTTTCGGCTATCGGTGTGGTATCAGTCTTCGCTATCGTCATCCTGGTTGTCGTTGCTAGCATTGATAAATATGCTGGTGATGCCGAAGATGACACTGAAATAACGTATAATCTCTCAGGAGGCCCAATACAGCTGATATCAGTCTTCTGCACATTCCTACTATCATTTAACGTTAGTATTACCGTTCCCACCATAATGAAGGATGTAAGGAGACCTCAGAGGTTTTCGAGAGTTGTGCTCATATCCTTTATTTTGGTTGGTGCGGTATATCTATTGGTTACTGTTATTGGCTACTTAGCTTTTGGTGATGCTATTACCAATTACGATACTATGATTGAGGCCTTTACTCCGGCAGACCATTCAGAATGGACGGTCTATTCCTGGCTCATTAACATATGTGCAGTCATCCTTGTTGCCACCCACTTTTTGGTTATTTTATCACCGAGTGCTCAACTATCAGACCAACTCCTATCAGAGCATCTCACCAACAAGTGGAGTAATCGTGTATTGGCGGAAGTGGTTCGCTGTACTGGTCGTATTCTCCTTGTTATCTTCTGTGCTTTGATAGCCCTATTCGTGCCAAGCGTTGATAAGCTGGTCAATCTCCTTAGCGCAGTTTTCATTGTTCTCATCTCCCTGGTTTATCCGACCGTATTCTATTGGAAGATACTGCAAATTCAAGGACTTCGACAGAAAACTTGGATCGTGTGGATCCAGCGTGTCCTTGTCGCTATTGCCTTTGTTTGCCTGGTCTTCGGCACGTATAATGCCGTCAAGGATTTCTTATGATAAATAAGTTTGAACTCAGTTTTTACTTTTCCTCTGAAAGGTCTGTAGTGCTGCTTTGCTTGTTATAATCAAAATATGTCCTAAAAGATAATTTGTTAATGCCCTGGGTTGGCGGTAGCATTTTTCTTGATAAAATCTCCGGGAGAGTTGACAAAAGTCTCTCGAGTGGTTCTTTAGGAGTGTTAATTGGAGGATCTAATTGGAGGATCTACGTTGGTCTAATGTCTATGTTAATACTTCGAGTGTTGAGGGCAGTTTTTTTATCTGATTGTAAGCCCGTTTAAATCTGTTAGTGAATATGCTTGCGGTGTATCTACCCTTCGTAATAAAATGACTTAGAAACTTCTGCACTATTCTTCAACTTCTGTCCACTCGGGTCTTTGTCGGGGCTAATGCTCAAGAGATTCGTACGGGCCTTTTCTAAAACAATGTTATTGTATGCTTCAATATTATAAGTTGTGTTTCCTGTAAATACGCCCTGCAGCCTACACCAAATATCACGCAGTAATGATCCCAGTACCGTTGGTTACACCCGGTTAAAAGTCAGCTCGTTATTGAGGAGCTTCATCAGTATGTTGAAGGGATTTATCCGCGAGTTTCCTATTGTAACGCTGGTGAAGCACCGTGCGATCTGCAAAATGCGACCTTGAAGTAGACGACAAAGTCTACAATCGTCATAGATCATATAGCACTCACCCCCTGTAGATAATGCCCGTATAGATTGTGATACGGTAGAGTAGGATCATGACTGACTACTCGGAACGAAACATTTACATCCAGCATCAGAACACCAGGAGTCATAGTCTAGGACGACATTGAGAACATGATTCATGCTTTCCATCATCATGTAACATAACTCTTCGTTTGTGAGCAAACACACAGCACAACACTCTCTATCCGGTGTATCCCTTTCCTAGTATAATCTGATTTCCAATTGTCGGATAGATATGATAACCAACTGTCATATTCTCAGTGATATTGCACAACTGAGTTCCGTTGAAGACCCAGTTAAAGATATTGAGAACACTCTTGGAGACTGACGGTTCATGTATCCTTCCTAAGAAACTTGCTGCTGTCCTGCCAAACGAATCGATTTGGGCCTTGCATTGATCCCCAAGCTCCCCAATTGTTGGGTGTTTTGAAGAAGACCGAACGATTGTCGAGTGAGAGTTCATGCTGCGTAGCTTTTTGATATCGAAGCCTCCTTCCATGTTCTCTTGGTCATAGGCCCATTCGATGGCAAGAAGATCCCTGAAACTATCTATATGGAATCCGTCAGTCCTCTCTTGTTTCGACATATAAACCTGGTATTTGGCTACAGTCTAAAAACGAACAGAAATGTCGTGCACTTTGCTCTCTGTACATCGTACCTTATCTGAATTATTCACGGTTTCTCTAATGAAAACTGATACCCTGCACGCATACCGTTGCCGCTTTATTCTATCGTATGCCCCGAAAGCACCCTCAACGTAATTGCTTAACAAATGCGAAGCAAGTGACGGAATGTTTCTCTCGATGGCTGACAAATTTTGTGTTCTGTTGCTAACTAGTAGATGAGGGTTGGATAGCAGCTCTTTATCAACAAGAACGTTGAAGTCGATGAAGGCCGAGCTCCTAAGATAGGCGTCCACACGAGGCCGAAACTGAAATTCAAACCCTACCGTGATATGCGAGTCTGCCGAGCGATATAACTTAAACTAGAGATGCGGTCCGTGTTATCGAACTCTAGCCATACCTGTTCTAAGATGATAGATCAAGTTTGCTCATTGACCGGCTAGTCCATGCGGAGGGGATGTGAGTCGAACCATCGCGCTTACTTTGCTAAGGCCACCGCCCTTCAACTGGTGAGGAATAGCCGCCGTAGCATGACTCATAGGCTACAGAATAGCAGGTTCGCATATCAGATGCGGCAACCTACCTGCAATTCCATCGCCCCCTCTATTCCTTGCTCCACAGAATTCTGGTGTGCCTGGGTGCGGATAAAGGTGTTTGCGGGCAACACACGAAGTTCGTCTCACGAACACGCTACCTTTCGCTTTCTATTCCTATCTGGTTCCTCGAAGTTCATAAAGGATTTATCACTTGTTAACTCTTCTCGAGCACTTCGTAGAGCCAATGCTTGTACGAATATTACGCATCGAGTGAAGAGTATCGCCGTTGTTATAGCGGAGTAGAAAGTGAGCATGTCTAACGGTAGGATGAACTGAGTGGGTTGGACAATCATCATCTGAGCACCAATTTCATCACCAATCGAACGAAGCCAAGGAGACATATTGGGAAGAGACAAGGATAGAACGCAGACCCAAGGCGAGCGGAATACTTTTTTCGAGCAGGCGCCTTTCCACCTTGTGCACTGGATGGCCGACGATGCATACATATACGCATGCCAAGTCCAAGGAGGATCAAGCGCATATTTTGGCTCATCGTAGAGCATTGGATGGGTTTGTCTCATCATACCTTCATGCGTATCAGTGCATCACTACCCTTGTCTTTCCCTTTGAAAACCCAATTTTTATCTTACTGCAAAGCCAGTTGAGTGCCAAACACCAATGTGCGGGTTTGCTCGACCAAAGGATCTACCAATACCATGGTTAACTTTATCTTCTTATTTCCTCGCTGTAGCCGTTCAACGACTCGGATGATGTCTCGACTTGTCTTTCGTCGTACCGCAGTTTTACTCTACAACACAACAATATTTTCATGTATCAAACAATTGTTGAGATGCGCTCAATTAGGTCTTGCTTCTTTCCATTCGTGCTCTGTCGCTGAGCTCGGAGGATATCTTTCAACTGTGCCACAGTCAAACGGGCAATCTGAGGAACCCTGCTATGACGATCGGCACCAACCAGGAAGCCAGTGGTTCTCGCTCCCTTACAGTTCCATCACGAATCTTCGCTCTCACTATGTTAAGGTCCACATTGAATGGCTCTGATGCACGCGCGCGCTTGGCTGGAGGAGATGAAATATCTAAAGGACCACGCTGGGTCTCACTTCAACCCTACATCGCTGTTACCATCTATTCCTAAAGATTCCTTCCAGCCATCGACGTGGGGCTTCGCCAGTTCTCCTTTATGTTCGTTCGGGAGCAGCAAGTCCTCGACAGAATCGATCTTTAGGTCTTCGTTTAACGCCAACGCTTCGAGCTGGAAGCATCGAAATGAAGTTAGCATTCGGAGAGTAGTGACCCACTCCTGCATAGAAAAGCTTTAGGCTGGGGTTGTCTATCGAATACGGCGACCAGTGGCTCACGCGGAACCCCTTTATCACAGACTTTGCTGCTTCAACCTAGAAAAAGTCAACAATGCGGTTATCTGCAGACCCAGCAAGTTCAAAGGGATTCTCCGGTGCGTTCGTTGAACCACCGATACCCAATCGGAAACCGATTGCTTGAGTTTCTAGCCGCTTCGTTGACCTAACTTTAGAATAATATGAATCTGGCGGCCATTGTGCACCAACGTAAAGTGTCAAGGTACACAAAAGTTATCTTATACAAGCTAACAATATACCTTAACCATATGACGGCAATGCAACGATAATAATGACAATGGTATAGCGGGACAGAAGGAATTTTTATGAAGAAGGAAATAGCTTTACCTGACGATGTTGTTCTTCCTGCGAGACGACCTCGTCCACTAAGCTCCCTAAAATGTACTGCCCTCAAAATCTAGCAGAAGTTGATGCCTTACCAGGAAGGTTCAAAGAGCGAATATCATCTGCGAAGGGCAGAGGGATTAGAACCTACAGTCCCTAACAAGTGGGTAGACAATGTGGCAGACGGTACCAGTCCCCCTGAAGTTTGGGTGGCCTCATCTGGCATCTGTGGACTGAGGACGCCGAAAACTGCCTGGGCGTTTGCGCGCGCCACGAATCTGAAGAATGGTGCAATAGAACTTCCTTGGGCTCCTTTACCTACCGGACCAGCGCTATCTTGCCTCGACCGTTCATACGGCAACAGAGAGCTTCAACCTGAAAACAACATGCATGGTGATGGTGGAAGGCGGAGGCAGAGGCGGAGTTACCAGACGTTTAGATCCTGTTATTCGAGCCTCGTGAGGATAAATGAAATACCCGTGGCCGATGCGATGCTGGAACTTCAGCTGAAGACGGGAAGGAGAGGTGAGGAATATGGACGACATCCGCGCTATGGGTGATTTCGACATCATACAGCACGACGTCGAGGCGTTGAGGAATATGTCACCTTATTGCGGTTTTTAAATCCGATTATTTCCAAAGAGCCGCTGACATGCTCTTCCTCTGGCTCCTCGCCTTCAACTGCTGATGGCTGCTGCTGCTGCCCGCGCCTACTCTCACATCTGACACAAGAACTGTGGCAGGGTAGTCGAGGTAGCAGTCGGACTTCATCTCCATAATGTCGTCGCGATTCATCGGTATATGGGCTCCACCAAAATCAACGTAACTGCGAACCTGCGGACATTGGAAGAGTCACAGAAGGAGGCATTTCTTAGATATCATCATTCATTCGCCAGAATAACACCAACACGTAACCGCAAAGCCTACGGAGTTCCTGCCGACCGTTGCTGGCTCACTTCGGTATCATAGTCCAGTAGGGCCCCAGTTTCCTCATTAACCCATCGTGTCTCGCTTTTAAGCAGCTTCAAGCTGTCTGGGTGGAGATAAACCTGAAGCCGGGAGACTGGCCTTCGCCGGGGTCGAGAGTACAATCCAAGAAACACGGAAAGCGTGCAAAACTTCAAAGGTGCTATAATGGCATGTAATGCCATCGCGGCGCCCTCTACATTTGACGCTCAGCTGAGTTACAAATAATCACACACATTTTTCTTGAAGCTGCTCCAGCGATCTGGCTTCAATCAGAGCCAGAATAATACTAGTAATTGATTGAGTCAGAGAATGCCAGAGTGATAAGTGTCGGGACAACACCACGGGCTTGGATTGATTGCGCCTGGTGTACCAAACTTGCTGATAGTCACGCAATAAAACACAGCAGAGGGACCAGCTCACCGGATGAGGGACAGTAGCCTCCTTTACATGACAGTACACTTGGACAGCAGCGACATACTCCGATGAGCCGGCGAAGGTAAGGTTGCAACGGTTGAGGGACCTCACCTTGTACCTGACTAAAACATAGCCGAGGTAGCGATGCTTGTTGATACTCTTTCCGTCTGATGATCGTGGCCAAGTCATCCATGATACCTCGGGTGTTCTCCAGGAACCTATCGGAGCTATCTACGAGGCATGACATGAAACGGCTCACTTTTGAGGATCATGGCTTTCCTCAATCTCTTGGGGAAGTGGCAGCACATCCGACCAGAACTGACAACAGGAGGGATGTGCTAGTCAAAGTCACATTTTAGAAGTGCCTCAGGCCACGGATCTACTCGTATGCACTCAGTGCATCTCAGGTGATCCCGTCCTTCCTATACAATGCTATTGCAGAAAGGATGTCTTAAATGTCGATGATCTGCTTGAGATTAGAATAGACGCTTCATCGTCACGCTTAAATTGTTGATGTATTTTCATCACACGAGTAGCCGCCAAACCATACGCTTGTCGGTATACGACCGATACCTATTTTATTGATAAACTCATCGACGTGGCCAGGACCCTTTATGGTTGCCAAGCGTCACGTTTCTATGCTCCCCATGGCTGACTTGCCAAATCCTCCCTATCTAACTGAGCGGTGATAAACTACACCAATAGGCTGCACACCGAATTTGTACGCTTGTTTGGTTCTTATAGTATAAAGTAATCATATCTCAGTGCCGGTGTAGGGGTACGGAGACTGAGGATCCAACTCGGAGCTGCAGAGGATCTTACCTTCATAACATCGAACTGTTGTGCCTTCTCTGAGCTATTAAGACCGAGAACAGCCAAGTCGATGTCGGTATCTGTTCATCCGCCTGCTGGTGACACACTTTAGGCACCCACCATTGGCAGCAACATCCAGAGCTTTCATCTCAGCCGCTTTCCTCTCCTGTGTGGATCCGGCCGGGTTATCGTCGTTCGTTATAACGTAAATACGTCGCCCGATGTTATTCTTTGATGCTCGAGTTTGGAAAATATTGCCTGAACCAGAATCGCCGAGCTAGATGAACATAGCGCGGCCTACTGGCAACCCAAAGGGCGTTGTGCAAACCGAACGCTGAGGAGATCATAGGAGGCCCTTTGCGGAAGCGTCGGTGGAATTCCTGAGAAGTGTTACCGATGCGGGGAACAGTGAACATTCGTACACTTTTGTCGAGGACAGCCGCCAAGTCCATCATGTCCCTTATGCGAGATGCACTCGGTTGAGCCAGGTCTTGCACCACCTACAGCGCCGAGCAGGAGTGGTAGTAGGCATTTCCGAGCCTACTGTGACCCCAGCAAGGTCCATAGGATTAGCGTCGGCACCAGATGAGTTATAGAGTATCTGAGCAACGCACGCTCAGGAAGGAATGATGCGGGTCTTGCCTACCAGTCCTGTCATGTCCTCGGGCCTGCCGATGATTTTAGATCTCATCAGATTAGCTATGGTGTTGATTATGTTACTCAAGCACGTTGCCGCCTTGCTGCCGTTGCTCTGGTTCCCTCCCTCGGTTTGGGTTGAAGCCTCTTCCGTGAACAGCACCTCCTCATTCGCTACGTCTAGGAGGAAGATAACCTGAAGAAGGATCGCTTAAAGGAAAAGAAGGCTCCAAGCTATCGTTGTTGAGGTTTCTAATATAGGAGCATGCCAAGTATCCTGCCAGATTATTATCCAATGACAACGAGTCGTCACTTTGCATTTTTATTAAACATCCAGTTATCACTCCAGTGAGCCTCAAGTGTAAAGGACCCACTAGCTACATCGCCTCTTATCCCTTTCCGAGGCGTTCTAGGACGTCCCCCCTTAAAAGGGCGTTGGTGAACTGTCAGCCTTACCGCATCGCGAGACTTATTCTGGACTTCCTCCTCCGCATCGTCGAAGTAGTCTGAAAGGCAGTCGTGTAAGCTCCTCACCACCGGTGGGCACAGGTGAGATTCTTGAGTCCATGGACAATAACCGGAAACAGATGGGAATCGAGGCTCATAAATATCGAGACTACAGGGTGACCGAAATATCCGCCTTCACGAAAAAGTCACGCCACAAAGCACATTTTTTGGGGTGACCCTGTAGTGTTATTCTCAGCCATGCACTCAACTGCCTTGCAATGTTAACTAATAATGCGGTGTTGAAAATGGTAAAATCGACAGTCGACGGTCGTCGGTCGTTCATACTCCAGCCAATTCCTCCGCCCCTAGCCGCGAGGAAATCTAACTAAGGGAAGCAAACAGATGATATGCTTGTGACGTCAGCTTTATTAAAGTTAATCGTTAACAGTAGTTCACAGAAAGTGTAGAAGCATGGACGCCACATTTCTTAATGTTCTTATCGCTCCTCACCAAATGTGTCCCCCTTTAAGGCTGTCTCTGCATTGAAAGCTAGATCAGCGGTATCAGCAGCGGTGCTCGCGTCCATCGTGTATTGATAATATTAACAATAGAGATGGAACCAAGCTGGAGGATATGGGTATCTAGCTTATGGTAAACCTTCCTTTGATAAAGCCAAACAACAGTGAGACATTCTCAGCTTCAGCCAAGGTGCCCTGCTGTTGGATAAAAGTGTACTCTCCCTGCGTTCATACCGCTCTCTTCCCAAATCAGATGCGAGACCCCCCCTACAGTGTTTGCTAACACGAAGTATAATCCAATTAATAATGCGCAATTCTAACATCAACTCAACATGGTGTGCTAAACGCTAAGTGTGAACAGTTACACTATTGCCTTCAATCGGAGAGCTACTGACACCCTCGGACTGCATCCGAAGGAATTCGTCGACGAAGTTAACCTGAAAGAGCGATAGCCACCTACTGACTGGGGTCCAGCCCACTTGGACTCTGAGTGCTTGGCACTTCTCTGTAAGAGCTTTATGACGGGCATCCAACGCAATGAGAAGGTCGGTAACGCTTATCTGAGGACAATGTGTAGAAAATTTGATGGAAAAACCGTAAAAAGCTAGGAATGTAATGATTATTAATAATAGTAGCAGAAACCAACTGCCTACATGTGCTTGGCATAGCTTTTCGAGCTGGGGAGCAGTTATGGACTCAGCGGTCTGATCAGGAGATAAACCTAAAATAAAGAGGATGTGATATTTAAAAATTTTCCTCTCCACTTTTGTCCAGGGCGACGCCGAGCTGCACGATCGCCAGCATCTTGCTGCAATCGAAACACATTTGAAAGATCACACCGTGTCCATTTCACACTGGCAGCTTAGTGACCACTGCAGTGGTAGAGAAGAACATGCCCCAACGACGAGTGCTTTGGTGGGAAAACGTTGAAGGCCTGCTGTAGGCCGCCTGCATTGCGATAACGTCTCCATTGATTCCCGAACGACCGACAATGCCAGGTGCACTCGAGCCGCTGGAGTCCGGACATTTTCCATCTTCCCTTTCCTTGCCGAGAAGACTCTATTAAGCGTACATCCCTAGGCTGGGTAAGAGTGTGGCTAGCTTACCGTCTCGAATGAAAGGCTCCAAGGCCACCATCAATGCGTCCATGTCTGAATCAGCCTTTTTAATCTCATCCAAAGGCCAGCCAACCGAGAGCTCATCCTGAATGCATCATCATCATACGGTGGTACTTGGCGGGAACGCCTACTGATAGGATGTTCTCCATCGCTGAGTTCAACGCACATGACTCGGAAACGAGGGCGTTCGCGGGGGAGCATCGTCGGAGTGCAGTCATAGTATCTTCGCGTAGATGGCAAAAGCCGAGGGAAGAGACGGCTTACGTATAGCTTGCTCGATGAGCAATGTATTATCCCCAAAGGCTTGCGAGTCTCTCCACCAACATATTAGAAGATAAACGTTCTGTGCGATGTCAGGGGTCTGAGGGGAGAAGATCCCGGGTTCGATCCGCGGTGGCGTCACTATTACTCTGGCATTATGATACACACCCACTATGCAGTCCTCTAGTATGTCTAATAGACAGTCCTTCAGTGAGGGTACTTTATTTTGCGGCAGAAGTGAGTTACCGGACATCCCTAAGGAAAACTGAGCCTCCCTTCGCTGGCCACGGTACACAGGTAAAATTTCTCCCACCGACGAGCAGGCTATTACCTCTGGGCTGGACAACATCGCCTATAGCCGCTGATGGATGCTCATATAGAGCCTTTATAAGCTTTAAAGATCCAAGAGAGTTACTTTCATATCCAGTGATTGTGCTACGACAATACCTGGAACAGAAGACGGCTAGAGGTGTCAGAAAAGAAGGTGGTGAGAAACACTCATATAAACGACGCATAGTTTCTCTAGTACACTAGACTAGGCTACTAAAAGTGATGTGACCCAATGCCCTAGTCATCGAGTACAGTCAGCTGTATAATAGTAAAGTGCCGGGCATCACTGTATGGCGTACAGCATGACAGATGGCAGAATAGCAGGCAGTGATCGCACCGTATTACCAAGCAATAAAGCATCAGTATACCGTTAACAAAGTAATGTATTATTTCACGCACGATATACTGTAGTAACCACAGCTTGAACTGTAGTATAACTTCTCTTAACCTCCCATAGATGGTTATTACTCTTTGATTGTGTGTGATATTGGTGCCATAAGCGTTGCTGGTAGGGTTAGTATCCCCTCCATAAACGAGTCTGATAGATGATATTGCCAGATGCTTGCCGCCGATCGACTCCTCACCTATCATCACTGGATCGTCCTCTAAGCGAGCCATCTCCAGACGGACGCACTCGATAACGTCAAAGTCCGACATTCACAAGCCGACTGGCGGAGTTCCTTTTGGCTCTTTGCCGCCTATTCGGTATCAGTCCCACCAAAGCTGCTTACTAGTGAACTCAACAGGGGGAAAGTACAAGCGACAAAGGGATGAAATACGCCACGAGTAGAGCGAAGATGAGAGCAATCTATGGATTCAACAATATTGTTATATCATTGCAACCAAAGCACTAGTCACCAATCAGATATTCACCATTGGCCCCCTTCGTGTGCTAAGGACTTGCTCTTTTAATATTCGTAGAAGTTACCATCGTAAAGTGAACGGCGGTGACATAGCGAATTTACTCCGTGCAGGAGCAGAGTCATTTATTAATCTGCGTGATAGACCTACCTTGCATGGGCATCATCACTGATAATAGAGAGTAAGATTACTGAATATACCGACAGCTGGGAACCCTGCATACCCATTCGGGACTCTACGTATCGGTCAAGAACTCCCTCACGCTCGTACGTGGGAGACCGATATGAGCGGAGGTAAACTGGCTCCCCGAAATTACTTGTCAATTGAGCGAGCATGACAAATCGATGAAGTAAGAGTCCCCATATATCGTAAAAACTCTGCGAAATATACGATTAAGTGTCAACCGGTGGCAACCTCGCTGCTCCTTCCCGCAGGCACACTACTAATGGGAATTATGCGCAACCGTATACAGTCAGTAAAATCACACTGGCAAACTTCCTCCCTCTGTCCCTAGTGTCGAAGGCCAGTACCCTTCCGCTCGGGTTGCTCGTGATACAGGTTTGTCGATTGCACATTTCATCAACCCAAAAGCCACTAGAGTGGGATGGAATTACACAGCTCTCAGCTACGATGGAGACGTGAAGGCATTGGGGATTAAAGTACTTAAGCAGGATAGGGATTTCGAAAAAGCACCACTGTTCTGTAAGAAGGATTTACCCAAGCAGTTATTGCTTGGAAACCTTCGAAAGAATGCAATAAGGCAGTTTAGAATTTAGTGGGAGAGTGGCACGGACCCACTAACAAGGTAAATGTAATAAATCGTCGAAGATCCCCGGTGGAATACAATGGCGCCAGCTACCTGGTTCGAATCCACTATCATCGGTCGAAGACATTTTAGATGAAATCTAAGGAATGTCTTTTATCACCGAGAGCTGGTGCGCGGCAGAGGGGAGCTTATGTTGTAGATGGAAGAGGAAAAGGAGGGGAATTACGAAAGGGTTTAACCCTTTAACTGGCGGCCCCGACTGCGGAGGAGTGCGTAAGCGCTTCTTTCGACACATCGCCTTCTAAGTCGAAAACTGTCCTGCCGACACGTGTCGTAACAAGCTC
>JAAPAO010000672.1:0-18280 GCA_013115145.1 Perkinsus chesapeaki
CCACTCGTCAGCAGTTATACAAGTACTTTGCGTTCTACCCAGTATCTAGAAGTTACCCGAGTTCGTTAACAATAGAACAGTTTTGGGCGAGCGCCAAGTACGTTGCGCATGCGTACACTACATGTCATTGTCACGCCATGACACTCACCAACGAGCTAGACTCAGACCATAAGTTTCGGAACATCTTCAACGTTTACGGGGTTGCGTAACTAGATGTCCATAAGGATCCCGTGGCTCAGGGCCAGCAGCCGTGATAATTGGCTACTTGTTTTCCGCTCCACTCAACATCATCACAACGCGCAACCCGATAGTGGGCACATTATTTGGGTCAATCAGGTCAGTCACACAGGGACATGACACAGGAATGGCTGTGGGGAATCGATGAGCTGTTACAGTTGGACTGAGCGTGGACTTGTTATAGTTGTCACTATTACTGTAAAATGCATGGCCAAACTGTAAATAAATACGGAACATACCGTAGTAGTTTTATGGAGCCCATAGATCGTGGCTCAGCGAAATGTGCGTAAGCAATGTGTCATACCTGTGTTGTTGCCATAACAGTGTTTGAACGCAAAATAAACGACAAAGTAGAAACAACATGATAAGGTCACGCACCGTGGCGGGCAGCAGGGCTAGGTGCTCATATCTTGTTCCGAAGATTCCTCAACGCCTCTGTATAGTTGGGGCCCTCAATCACGCCACATCTGATAAACAATGTAACGGGTTTACACTTACCAAGCGAGCTGCTCTATACGGGAAGTGCCCAAGTTGAATGGATACAGCAGCAGCTGCAGCAACAGCCATATCCACATAACCTACTCAGTTATAAAGGCGGTGATGAGTTGGGCAGGGGTGATATCAAATGCTGGGTTACATATATCAGTGCCCGATGGACATATTAGTTTACCATTAATCTAATATGGGGCCTGCTGTCGCTCACATCAGCCATGACTCACTGTAGTGACTTCCGACGCATCACGCTCTTCGATGACAATATCAGCACCGGTCTTGGAGGTGAGATCTAAGGACGATGTAGGCATGCAGCAGTATGCTGGAACGCCGTGATACCTGACTTCATATCCAACCGAATTATAACTCTTCACTCGTTACTTGGCTACAATGGCCAGATTGTACGTTCCTATCTTGTTAGCAACATCACCATTAGCAGCGACACGATCACAGCCGAACACCACACCGTTTATCGGTAAACTGCTCATAATCTAAACATAGCAGCTTCTCGACGGGCATCTCCAAGTGGCTGCCTACATGCCCCGACATGCCGTCTGTTATTAGCCTGTGCGGTATGCCTTGCTGCTTCAATTCAAAGCAGGTAAGGGATGCACCTTGCATACGCGGCCTCGTCTCGTCAACGTAAACCTGTGAACGCGTAAATCTTGAACAATTCAAGAACGCTGTGTGTCTCATTACCAAAACGTTATCTTTACCAACTTTTTCCGCTATGCTATAACAGACACCAAGAGCTGTACCATGCCCACACGTGGCAAGGAAGCCTAAGTAATGAACAGTCCATCTAAGGTAGGTAGATCTCTTCCGCTTGTGATTGGGATAACGGTCGCCACCGTTAGCTCAATGGGCAATACTCCACGTTAACTGTATGCTCAAGTGTAGGCCGTTGCCGACCGAGCTAAATGGCCGAGGGGAGGCCTTACCCGTGTTGCAGTGGTGTATTAGTCTTATAGGCCTATCATTACCGCACTTCTCAAGTATATGAGCGCTACCGTAATCACCCAACCTGCTCGGAATGTACATGCAGACCGCCAAATTTGCCAACCTGCGGTTTATTTTGATGTCGTCCTCATATAGGGATTGCGCTGCTTCAACAACTTTCATCACATCAATGCTGCTCCCTGGTCCCACACCAGCTTTAAGCACACGATCGGTAGCCCAGCTCAGATTAACAGCGGTAGGACGGGCACTACATGGGATAAGCCGCTGGGCTATGACCGATCCGGTTGCTCCCAGTGAGGCAGGCGGCCGAAGGACCTCAACTAGCTCACCTATCGATGTAGGTCTTTGCAGCCGCGAGGGCATCGTAGTCAACGCTGCCGGATTCCTTCTGAAGTTTCAAAGCCTCCAGTGCTAGACCGAATGCCCCAGCGGAACCGATGGCAGGGGCTCCGCGAACCTGGCGAGCTGCGTGGGGTAGTTAAGTGCCATGGTAACCTTCATGGTTTTGATGATGTCGAATACATCTTCTTTAGTGCGACAATCGATATAGGATACTTCATGGGGTAGTATAGATTGATCTAGAGCCCGAAGAATGGGCTCATCTGATACAGCCGTAAGTCTTGGAGCCATGCAGCTGCAGCAGCTACTGCTGCCGTACACCCACCTTTAGATGGTATAAAGTGTAGGCTAGATAGGTCAGAGGTGGCTGCTGATGCTGCTGCCATGAAGAATCCCTTAACTAAAATACCGTGTAGGCCAGTACAGTGAGATAGTCCCCTTTGAAAAAGCAGCCACGCAATGTTAGGGCGTACTTTACCTATGGGAAGGATACGGCCGCCGCCGCGCCATAGGCAACTCGCTACGCCACGATCATCGATCAAGGAGGAAGCCGCCGGTGACGCGCGCGATCATGATCGAATAGCTACTGCTCCTCCTTCCACGCTCGAAACCGCTGTGATATAGTCCTCCCTGCCTTCCAGTACTCTGCTATATACAATCGGTATAGGTTAAGAAGGCGCCTTTGGGAATGCATTATTGAGGTACTTCGAGGAGATATAATATCACCATAACGGAACTGTTGTCTACTTAAATACGTGATCCTCCCCCTTTTTGGTTCTGTCCAGCAGTTGTCCCCCACTTTAATAGTTGTCCTGCCCTATGAGCCAGAACTCAGAAGTGCGAGCATCAAGCTCACGGATGATCGAGCATGGTAATCTCACTCACCTAAGATACGCTTTGGATCTTGCGCTGACACGGCGACCTCAGGCCATCCTGGAATAAGCCCCGAGGAGCAGAAGGAGATGCTGATGTCCGCAAGCAGGAAGCATGATCGCTTGTAATTGGGGGGCCCTTTAGTTAATTGCCTTTATCTATTCTGGTGGGCCCTTTGCGGCGGAGAGGCAGTCGTTGCTAGGTCCACCTACCACGAAGGGTTCCTTGAGGCCGAGGATGATGACGGCTCCAGCATTTGCTCAGAGTGTGATGGTGGATGTAATACAGATTGGGTACAGCTAGTCAGATAGGGTATGGTCTGTTAGCCTCATCCCACGGTTCGTCACGATCGACCAACAAGAGGCCTTCTCGTGGCACCAAAAGGGTAGGGTGTCATTCGACTTAGTTGCTGCAGTGGGTGACATCAGGTCCGAGGAAAAGGGTCGATATGTGGGAGCCTCCGGAAGCTTGGCCGTACTGAGCAACGGGATGATAGGAAACTGTCTTGCTCGACAAACTCTAGCGACAGTAATAGCGGTATCTCACTTGCATTCGAAAATCGTTCGTTGCGGCGGTTGAGAATGAACTGTAGAGTCCCTGAAGTGATGATTATGCTCAGACTGTCACACAGTGGCAGAGCTCTCGGAGGAGTCGAGGCAATCACGGAGCGACCTCCTTACCGAGGACCTCTGCGGCCCAGCGTTTATGGACTACTGCAAGTGCGATGATCCACAGGATCCAGTGTCATTGGTAGTATCTGTGGGCGGCGGGGGGATTTATAGAGCCTCCTTTGCAGCAACGAATCTGGACGGAAGGCCCTGAAGGTGGCCGAGCAGCCAGCGGTGAGATTGAGTTTCTGTTTTCCTATCATGAGGATGGCAAATTCATTAGAGGTGCTGAGTCACTGGGAAGATCTCAAGTCTGTTAATGCACTTCAGGCTTCTCCGTCACCACATTGCAGTACCTATTGCGGCAGCCTCGACCAATTCAGCATCCAGTAAGCCGCAAAGTGATACCGGAGAGCACACTGGAGCGAGCGGAGAGGATGGTCAAAGTAATAGGGGAAGTATGAGGGCTCAGTGTGGTACACGGAGCTCAGTGCTTGGAGGCGACTGGAGCCATCGAGCCCTTGGCAGTCAGGGATCTTGCCTCGATACCGCATAAGGAACTCACTAGGAAGGATATGCAGCAGTTGAGCCTCGAGGTTGGTCCTGTGGAGGGCTGGCGGCCGAAAGGGCGGCGTGGCAGGTGTGGCAACTGATGGCGCGTCAGTCCGTGTATGTGGAGGAGGACACTCTGGTGGACATGGACCGGGCCCAGCTCGGTAAGGGCTCGCCGGGCCAGCACTTATAATGCGTTTGTTAGTAATGGTTAACTCGGAGCTTCGGTCGATGTTCACGGAGAACTTCACTGTTGACCAGCGTCAACAATTCTACCCCCCTGATGGCATCCCCTTTGCGAAGATCCACGAGGCGCTTGTGAGCAATGGCGAGGTGGGGATATCTCCTAGATGGCCCGCTGTCACTATGAATCCACCTGTCAGGATATATCTCCGCTTGCTAGGACGCTGGGGGCGGTGCAGGGCATCCTCAGGGACTTGCGAACGGTGGGACACGTGGGGCTATCAGAGGAGGGGAGGGTGAAAGGGTCTGTCGGTGTGGTAGAGTTGGCATTCTATAAATGACTATATGTCTTATGTGTACTTAGTGCAGAACAGGCTGCCCACCTCCTGAGATGCTGCGTGTTAAATGAGGCAAGTATCATTCGGAGTATAATTTTAACGATATACATTAGCTCTTTCAAGGGAGGCTTTGTATCTGATGTTGGCCCCTCCTCGCAGTCCTTACGGTAAACTAGTCCTCCTATACGCTTCCGGCCTTGGGGGTGGTGCTTGTGCTGGACTGGAGTAGTGTTTGAGGCTGGTCGTCGATGTCAGATACTGACGAATGCGCCTGATAACATTAAGTTTATGGTATCCTACGTTATCGTGGGGGCACTGGCTGTTGTTAGTAGCCCAATAAGGGCCAGGTAACACTCGAAGATATCCCCTTGTTGTTGGGGCGAGCCACTGTTATCCAAGGTACATGACCGGCCTAAGCCACTCGTTTGAGATACCGCCATCCCCGGGGTTGCAGGAAGACTACTCGTCCGAGGAGGATGATGATGATCACATAGGAGAGGAGGAGGAGGAAGAAGGGGCAGCCTCTGATGATGAAGGCGATTTCAGTGGAGGCTTCTGAAGACTTTTTTCACCAAGTTCTGCAGAGGGCTCCGTGGAGCATTCTTCATTGATACAATTCTGATGAGCCATTCGCGGTTGTAGATGCCCGTTGTGGGCGTTGTTGTCGTGTTTGGTGGTGTATTGATTGTTTTAATTTCTGAGGCTCATATCGCTGTAGCATAGATGCTGTGAATCTCTCCTACTAATAATATCATTACGTGCTGTGACGTCTTTTGCACTACTACCAGTATGACTAGCAGTTAGCTAACTTCTTGATGAGTAGGAGGGATACTTGTGTTGTTACAGCACCACCTTGCGGGGAGTTACTAGAATGCCCAATGGCTCCAGCGTCCTCTAACGTGGTAATAGTTCAGATAGGACAGTGCGGCAACCAAGTCGGTGAAACGCTTTATGACTGTTTGTGGGAAGAGATATGCGAGCTGCGGAAGCCCGGAGGCAACATCCCATTGGCAGATAGACTGCAAGGCACTTTCTTCGATGATAACGATGGAGCACGGGCCGCTTTGATCGATATGGAGCCAAAGGTGGTCCAGAGCCTTTTGTCGAGGAAGAGGGGGAATCCTTGGCGTTATGGCCGAGATAGATGCTTATATTTGCAGAGTGGCAGCGGCAACAGTTGGATGACTGGTTACTCGGTGCTGGCGAAGGCGCAGACATCCGAGCTCGCTGCAGATGTTATACGGCAGGCGGCTGAGGCCTGCGATAGAGTTGACGCATTCCTCATGCTTTCCAGCGGTGCTGGCGGCACTGGCAGTGGGTACGGCAGCTTCGTGGTGTCGGAGATACTCAATGACTATCACGGCCTTAAGCACGGGTCGACCTGTAGCGCCATTGTGTGTCCGTTTGAGAGAGGTGAGGTGTCGGTGCAGAATTACAACACGGCCTTGTCGCTGACAACTGCTATTGAGACCGGTGACCTCACAATGACATTTTCTAATACAAGATTGGAGAATGAAGTCGGGGCTAGAGGAGGCGGATTGGCTACCATTAACAGAAAGCTTGCGCGGACGCTGGTTGACAGCCTCTTGGTGCCCTCTCGAGTAGCCCCTTACGGCACACTCTCTGAGTTATCCCGGCATCTGCTGGCCGATCCAGACCATACTGTTGCGAGTTGCACGTCTTTGCCGAACCTAGACTACTGTGAGTTCTCCAGCGATACTTGGTTTGGTCTTTCTAAGGAGCTTGGTGATCGATGGAAGGGTCCTTGTGGGACGGCACTAGTTCATGTATGCGGAACGGGAGCTGACAAGCTGGAGGAAAATGTAGGTCGTCGCAATAGCCAATGAGCAGCCGTAGAGGGACGTCAGATGTCCAGAAGGACCTAACATTTCCCTCTTTTTAAGGACCTTCCATGTTTCTTTTCGCTGTTGTAAAGTAGTTTGCAGCTGAACTTTCATTGCGCATCAGGGACACCTCTTAATCCCCGAGGAACGCATTCCCGCAGAGCTATTGCGTTATTCCTTTGATGGTCCACTTGTACTGGGTGGTCTCGTATCGTGCAAGCTTACATTGCCTATCTAGGCCCACAACACGCGTTTCTGTGCGTCGCTATCTATAGTGTGGTTTGTTGGCAGGTCTTTGCGCCGTTTAAGGTGAAGGGTCGGTACTTCTCGCATGTAGCTAGGCCCCTTCGACTGGTGTTAAATCCAATTGCTAGGAGGACACCAAGCAGGTCCATATCGGTAGTTGCTACCGATCAGGAGGCTCTACAACCGGTAGCAGATGATGCAGGATTATGCTTGTCGAATGTTCTGTGATCTCAGCTAGCGCACATCCTGAGTCGTTGTCGAGCGGCGCTGTCGACGGGGGCATTTGTCCATCACTACGGTGGCTACGAAGGGGAAGCCCGCATCGCCGACGCACTAGCCACTTTGAGTGCTACCCTAGGGAGATGCCATACTCGACGTACAGGATGTGGAGGATGAATTCATTCAATACATTTCCGTGCCTGTGGTTACTGTTGTGCTGGTCGCCGGGCTCCATCAAAGTTGGGGCGCGTTCACTTGTGCTGCGCAATCCTTTCAGCAATTACCTTTTCTCATTCGCTTTATGGTTAAAACCCGACTAGTGGCAGCACTGTTGGCAAGCCAGGTTACTATGGGCACATCAGTGACCGAGAACATGCTTAGGAGGGTCCTTGTTATGAATGCTCCAGGTGACACCGAAGGTTGGGCATGCGTGCACTCGGACCGCCATGATTTGCTCCACTCTGCAACTTCCTGGCACACCCCTTCTCGCTACCTTACAGGCTTGTTTGCTTTATGATGCTTACCGTTACCGTGTATGTGTTGCTCATCTGTTGGTGCCTCTCAGACTCTCCGGCGCCCACGGCAGTGGCCCCGACTGCTCGAGCAACGGTGACAACTGTTGGGGCAGCGAACGCTCCACCAATTGCTTCGCGATCCTCGACGATTGCAGCGGTATCGACGGTCTTTAGTACTGTTTCGAGCTCCCCGTTCACTCCCACAGCTGCGGCATCGACAGCGAGCCAGTGTAAGCTTGGGTGTGTGCAACTGCCTCGAATGCGCCCAGAGAAGTGTTTGAGACGTGAAAACCACGGGGCGCGTGACGGTAGAATGTGACACCGTGACGCCACTACCCCCCAGAGAGATTGCGGTATTTGAGTGTGTTCATTTCAGCCCCTCCTGCAGCCGCAGCCTCACCTCCGCCCCCGAGCTCGTCTCCCCTCAGCACAATCCCTCCATCCGCACTCCGTTCGACAACGGCTGCCCCAACAATGGCCGGGGCAAATGCCCCTAATCAAGCCGATCCCAAACCGTAGAGACTTGGCTCGTCAGTGTCCTACGTTATTGTTCGGTGTTTAGGAACGATATGAAGTTGAGAGATCTCATCATTTATTGCTTCCTCATAGCCTTGGCCATTGGGGGCGTTGGTTGGGGAATCGTAATACTCCATGACCGGTAAGAATATATATGCCAATGGAGTTCGGGCCCTTATGGTGACTTTGTATCTTTCTCAGTTGGCGAGATCATTACAGAGTTCCTGGGAGACACCCCAAATATGGGCAAGGTGGCGGCAGTCGATCTAAGGTGAGAAATTGTGTGGCCGATAGCTCCTTAGCAGCCCAGTGGTTTCAGAGGAGTGATTCACAGCGGAGCTGGAATGAATCGACCGACACTGGTAAAAGTGCTGCCTCATCGGTGGCGCGGTGCATAGTCCTCACTTTTAGGTGGCAACGCATTGCCGTCCGAAGTGACCAGTTTTGATGAAGGCCCCCCTTCAACGAGGAGAGTACCCCATGTAGGCCCAATTAAAGCTGTACCTCCACAGTGTAGGGTTCTTAGTATAAGACGCGAAGAGCCGAAGGTCAGCAGCAGCAGCCTAGGGGTCCTAGTGAAGCACCATGATCCATGATAGTTGGGCTCCTCCATGGGAGACGAGAGATGTCATCCACTCGCATGAGTGTTGCTTTCAGTGCTTTAAATGTGGCCCGAGTCGCCGGTGTGTAATTGCGGTTTCTTTCTCGAGGCTCCCAAATTTTTTACGTATGGCAGCATTAAATCTCTTACCACTCCAAAGCAGCTTCCCATCAGATCAGGCGGTGTTTGTACGTTACGTGAACAGCTTCCCCGAGTTCTTTTCGGTCGACTACAGAAGAAGCCCCCCGAGCATTCCTGCTAGCAGCTCGGTCCTACGTAAGGCTCACATTATCAGAGAAGGTGAACACCAAGGAGATCTGAGGCTTTGCCGCCGTGCATCGTGCCCTAAGGCTTCCGCCAAGCTACGATGTAGCAGCTCTCCACCTGGTGTGAGCCCGAGTACGATAGATAGGTCCTCCTACGATGAGACGGCTCTTGTCGGTCGTCGCGGAGCGAAGTCCCCAGTCAGTGAGACTGACATTCTGGTGCATGATGTCCCTACCACTAGTAGTGAGAGCTATGAAGGAGTTAAGGAGGAGGTTGATGATGATGACAGTTGTTGTGGGAGTAGCAGCAGTGAGCGACGTTGTCTTACCACTGTTATGTTACGTAATATCCCAAGCCGTTATTCCACCAAGGACCTTTGTGAGATACTCCACCGTGATGGATTTGAGGCTGGCTCCCACTATGATTTCGTGTATCTTCCCGCCGACTTCAGGGACTATTCCTGTCTCGGGTATGGCTTTGTAAACTTCACTGCCCACTCCACAGCTAAGGGCTTTAGTGAAAAGTTTCAAGGTCTGAGGTTACCCTACTCTGGCTCATCTGATAAGATATGTCAAACAAGCTGGGCTCGTATTCAAGGCTTTTCTGAGAATATAAGACATGCACAGCACTCAGCTAACCATGATCTTCCGCCATTTTTTCGTCCTATGGCATTTAGTTGTCAAGGTGCCCCGATTGCCCTAGATGAGGTACTGGCTGACTCTACTTATGCTCGTACTCATCAACAACGCGGGCGCGCTCAGAACCAGAATAACAAGGCCAATGGTGGCAGCTCACGCACTTCACAGATGAGCAGAGGCAGTAGAGCTGATGGAAGCTCGGGAGATAGGGCCAAGGACAACGACGACTGCAAGTTCTTCCTCGGCGGCCTGCCCAGCGAAATGGAGCGGCCCGATTGGTCCAAGAAGATGCTTTCTAGTGGCCTCACCCCTTACTTGCCGACTGGGGTAGTGGTACTAAACTGTGCCCTCCTCAGCGTTGGCCCGGCCTGCAGTAGGTATGCTTTTGTAACTCTAAGTTCTGCTGATGCAGTGACCTCTATTTTAGAGAAGTACTACTTCTCTCCCCAGCCAGGCGAGGTCGGTATTCAGATTGATGGTTTCTCGGTCTCCTTGAAACCATATCGTAGAAGGCGACATGATAGCTTCGCGACTTCGGTGGCCTCTCGTCGAGTCTCCAAAAGCAGCGTTGCGTCGACGTACAGATCATCGACAACCTGGCGGAGTAGCCCGAAGAGGTCCACCAAGCCTGAGATGTAACCGCTTCCATCAACAGGAAGACACTATCGGTGGTTATCGGTGGTTTAGCAGGCATAGTGGCAAAAACTGCTACATTATACTATTCTAAGTTTATGGTCAAGTACACCTCTTCTCGGTCACCTTACGTTGAGGATGAATAGATCAAACCATTATATTAACCATTATTTCTTGCACGGTCAATCCGGAGCGTTTTCATTAGCAATGTCTACAAAAATAAGTTTGCCGTCTAGGCAGGGGGACTTATGCTTTGCATTTCCCAGTCCGCTACACTAATAACTATATAATATGTCGCGGATGCTATTGTGGTCTTTCAAGGGCATTGCAACGGATGTTACCCACATTATTATTCGAAGTTTTCATTGGTTTTGGGGATTTTGGGTCAAGTATCCCACTTTTCCCTCTTTTCCTCTCCCAATGGAGATGGGACAGTGTAAGCACATTGCCCCGTCTTTTCGGTAGCGACGTATTTCCACACATATGGCAGTCATGCCCTATGCGTTTATCCTCTTTAACTTACCTCTACTGTTACTATTGCGGAGTCTAAGCCCGAGCCACATTAGTTTTATATCTTGAGCAATTGTACCTTGGTTTCGTCAATGAGTTTTCATTCGGTCATCATGTTCGGAAGTGGGGTTTTGCTACTAGTATGTGGACCGGGGTCGGACCAGAAGGTTTTCTTAGCTACCTGCGGCCCGCGCATGCCTCGGGTCCTGCTGCTGCTGTCTAATGTCACAAGTTCTGATGGATCGTCATCTGTTTATAGTTGAATGAATCATTTGCTTCACTGTGTCGGATGCATTAGCTTTTAGCATCGTAGTGTTATAGCCCTCTAAAGGTTATCTGTTGGGAAACCTTTTCGGTAGTGACTCCCGCCGCGGCCGCCACCGTGGCCAGTACAATCGGCCGGTGTATCTACCAGTGTATTGTGAAGTGAATGATTCACATGATGATTTAACTGTCAGTGTCTGCCCTTCACTCATGGGCTTTCCAGTAGATGATACGGTACTATCTCATCGGACATCGCTTTTGAGTTGGTTGCTTGTCAATAATCATCGTCAACTGTAATCTCCAAACCTTTTGGCTCTCATAGTACAACTGGTTTATAACCCCCTACAGACTCCCGTATGGCTTGGTTTGCCAGCTTACTGTCCAGGTCTCAGCCACCATGAAGAGGGGCTTCGATTGCAGGCTTTCGGCTCCTCGAAGCCCATCGTTTCTTTTCTCGCGTGCCCACCGTGCCAGCCGTTTCATCCGCGTCCCGCTGGTGGGGCGACGCCGCGCAGTCGATGATTAAAGGATGTTGTTGTTGGTTTTACCCATCAACATTTCGTTCCCGTGCAGTTGAGTTTCTTGCTTATTTTCGTATATGTCAGCATCCCCCAGCAACCATCGCTTATCCGTCCGCCAGCACACTGAGGTGATTGGCCGCGTCACAGTAGAAGAAAACTGCGCCGCTACATGTGCTGCCAGATTCGAGCAAATCGTACGTCTGTTGGTTCAGTGGCAAGCGAAGGAGAAGTTAGATCTGTGAAGCATTACAAGCATCGAGGGTCTAGACATAGGCCCGAAGTGTAACCCCCCTGCCACGGCCACGGCCGCAGCAGCAGCTGTGGCTTTACTCTTATTCGTTTAGGTGCTATTACCCTAATTCGCAAGACGTGCTCTCTGAGGTAGATATTAAACCGTTTTGCCTTGGAGGAACGACTGAGTGGCGACGGGATCAGGTGAGCAGTAGTAGGGGGTGAAGCGATAATAGCCTTCCTCAGCCTGCCGCCGCCATGTCGCCTGGCCGTGGGGTCTCAAGGTATGGAGAAGGAGATGGAATGTTTCGTTATGTACAGCCGCCAGAAGTGCCTCTGGAACTTTTGAGTGCATGCCCTGCAGGCCGATGATGAGAACGAGTCCGATGTGTCGAATGCATGGAGCGCTGCATGTAGGGGTCGAGGCTCGCTGAGGTGACCATTGCGCCGCTATGACTCACGTTGAAGCCCTTTTGAATGTCCAGGCCCAACGTGTACCCTGCCAGCCCTCTCTCCCAAGTTCCCATCTCTCCCTACATGCAGAGGCGTGCTGTGAGCCCCTTGCTTGTAAGCTCGGCGCTCAGTTAGGCTGGTGATGGTTCTCATGATCTCAGAGGGGTATGACTCCTACACGCACCGCATCCCCGGCAGCCCGCGCCGTCAGCCCTTATATGGTGAGTTGGAGTGATCGAGGCGCGGCTCGCAGCAGTGGCTCAGGTTCGTTCAGCGAACGCGGCGGTTTCGCGGCAATTCTCGTCGCCAGTTCCCAGCTCATCAGGATGCATGGTGAGTTGCCCTGGCTAAGTCGTAGAGGATGAATGCGTTGCAGCCTGCTCGGGCGATGAGTGTAGCTGGCGCATTCTCCCCCTCCGGTGGAGTTTCCCAAGCCTCCCCTGGGCGGGTCGTGTCCAGGTGGGCCCGTTCGGTGATGGAGTGCAGAAGACTTCCTTTTTGTTTAGGCGTATAATTCGTTACGCGTCTCCCGTGCCGTCGCGAGTGACGACGACCAGATACTGTCGTTCAGCCAGCCCTATGAGAAGGGATCATTATGAGGCCTATCAGCAGCAGCCCCCTGGCAGCGTGCCGGCCGAGTCGAAGCGATACGCCTTGGACCTGAACACGGAGGAGGGTAGGCCGGTCTTGAGATGGTGTTTGTGTAGATCGCCCTTGTTTGGCAGATGTCGCTTTCAAGAGTGCTACCAACACTTTTTTGATGACCCAGCCGCAAGTGAGAACTGGTGTACGGCTTGCAGCAAGGCGTCCCTCTTAGGAAGAGCCAAATGCCAGCCGGCTCAGTTGGGGTGCGTGCAATCGCCAAATGCTGGAGGAGGACCGCAGGCTGAGGTACCCGAGGGTGGATCCACCGGACTCCACAGCAGCAATTCCCTATACGGCGCGGCCATCTCCACGGGTAGGCAAGCGGCAGTCTCGCTTGGAAAGAGACTTTGTCCGACTACCAGGGGTCATCGCCGGCAGCAGCTAGACGATGTGTTGATGACGCAGTTGGTGCGATGTTACAGCTGGCTGAGGAGGACGAGAGCCTCGAGATGGAGGTGAGCATTTACTACAAGTAGTGGTTGGTCATTATCGGTCCCTTTCTTAGCCGGACCCGATGAAGTCTTGCCAGCCCAAAAGAGTGAGAGCCGCTGTCCTTTGTCAAAGTTGTCATGGTTTTCTCCTGCTGCAGTCGTCTGAGGAGCTAATGCTGCTATCGGATTCCGACGAGTCGGTGGCGTCCCCACCGCGGAAGAAGCGTACTTCTTTAGACAGGTGAGGCTATGACACTTGAGAAGGCGCAGGGTTGTGCTCCAGGCAACCTAGGGCGTGTCGTACGCCAGTGGCTACAGCAGCCACGCAGACGGAAAATGCTTTGAAGGTGGGGCTGATTTTCGGAGTAACTTGGAGCGACTGTTGCTCAGGTATGCGTTGGTGCTGAACCGAGATCAGATCAGTCTAGGGCCGCGGCAGCAAGTCCTGGTAGGTCCCCCTTAATGCTCGGTCGATGGTTTGTGTGGTCGTCAGGGCGTCCGGAGTTTGGCTCGTTTACCGGACACTCGTGTGAGTGTTCAGGGAAGAGTCGCAGTTACACTTCGGCGTTTATGTCCCCCTCGTATGCTGACCGAGCGAGAGCGCTTCAAGAGAAAGAAGTCCAGTAAGGCGCACTATCTGTGGGCTGTTAGGCTACTTTTAGGTTAGAAAAGTTTCTGCAAGAATCAGCGCGCCGGCGGGCTCGGTTGATGGACTCCATACAGAAGAGGAAGAGGGAGGTTAGCTCGATGGCTGTGTGCGAGGAGGATGAGGAGTTCAACGCCCCGATTCGAGGCTTGAAGTGAGGAGGCTGAAGGAGGCTCCTGTTGGGCTGGGGAGGGACCTTGTAGGTTACCGATGGGGTCGGCAGAGGGAAGGTGGGCGGAGGCAGCAGCAGGGGGTGGGAGGTGAGCAAGGAGTTGTGGTGTGCTTGGATAGGTCGCGTTGTCAGTGTTGATGCCCCGGCTGCCATGAAGGCTGCTGGTGCCGGTAAGATGGTGAGCACAGTCATTGATAGAGTGTATTGTGATTAGGTATAGCTGTTCATCGTCCAGAGGGTGGAACGGAGAGACGAGAGGATAGGTGAGCTGTTTGAGGGGTTTTGGGAGGACTAGTATGTCTTCCAACAGGCCAACAGTAGACGGAAGCCACTCCACTGGGACAAACGGTAGGTTATGTTTGTGAGCTATTCCGAGTAGGACTGCCTTGATTAGGTCCTCGGCGACCATCTTCACCTGTTCCGGCATCGCATGGTGTGTTTGTGAAGGAGGGCCAGCCCAGCAAGCAGAGGAGGCGTTCTAGCTGGCATGGTGATCCTAATGTGAGGAATGCCTCCGCAAATCCATGGGGAAATCATGTGCCATCTGTCTCAGCGCACGGTCTTCGGTGATACGACGCCGCTGCCTCTACACGGGAGCTACCACAGAACGGTTGTTCCGAAGTAGGAGGTGTTAGTTTACTGCTGAGATGTCTGGGCAATTAGGGCCAATAAGTTGCATGGGAGGGGAGAGACGTACGCTCCGATAGACGACGCGCAGTGGAGGGTGAGGGCGGCTTTAGATGGGGCGGTGGGAGTGTTTTGTGGCAGGCATTAGCCGAGAAGTTGAGGCAGAAGGCGGATAGCTACGCCATAAGTACCGAGTAGAAAGGAGAAGGCCTAATTATTAAAGTGGATGATGCTACAGAGACAGCTCTCTGATGGCCCACTTGGGAGACTGCATGTTCACCTTTTGTTCCCTGCATGCATTTGTGATGGGCCACCACCGCCACGGCAGCCGCCACTTCTGTGGAAGTGGGGCTGGGCTTCTATGAAAGTGTTGGGTTTTGAGTTGTTTTGAGGTGGGGAATGGGTGGAGTAGTGTTATCGATGGCATCATCCGGACACAGTAGAGATAATCTAACAGGCCAACAGGGGCCAGTGTGGGAGGTGGTGAGAGAGGAGGTGGAGTATGAAGAGTGAGTTGTTGTTGTTGTTGATGATAAGGAGGGTTTGGGTTAGATGGCATTCAGGCCTGTGTGCTACTATGGCAGTCCTACGTATGTACAGACTAGTTCAGCTCACCCATCCGGCAGCCCTGTGATAGTAAGTTGCATGCTCGGGAGGGGGGAGGCAACCGTGTCAGGTCCGCCCTGCGAGCACAACTGTTACCCGTTACGTATCGCCGGTCTACAGCCAGGTTGATGTGGTGCCGATGGTAGAGGGGGTGTATGTGATATGGGGGATGAGAGTGAGGTGTTTCAGGGAGAGTATCCTGTCACTTGTACGTCCCCGGCAGCTGTCCCTCAACATAGCGGTGTGATGCAGAGTTCGCCTGGTAGGGTGGTCTCAAGGTAGCAGCTTAAGAGAGGGTAAGGTAGAGTACGTCAACGGTTAGGCGTGTGATCCGCTACGCTTCACCTGTCCGTTCGCGTATCACCACGACCACCTATCGTTGCACACCGAGCAGTCCCTGGCAGTATGGCGAAGGAAGCGGAAGCATCATGACATCCTCGCCCCCACCTGGGGCAGCTGAGGTGCTGCCATCCTACGGGGTACCTGGGTACAATTTGCGGACTCCGAGGAGAGGGAGAGAGGAGGTGGGCTGAGAAGTCGGATTGGGCTGGAGGTGTGCCTTGTTAGGGTGAAGTAAGCCAGGCGGACTTCGACTGCGATAGGCCTTTCACTGCGCCTCGAGTAAGCCAGCCGGATAGCTGTTGGAGTGAGATGGGGTTAGGAGGGAGCTGGCTGCGGTGGTAGCAGCTACCCACGCTCATGCAAGAAGTCTGAGTTGTCGGAGGAGCCTGTGAGCGAGAGAGCAGCGCCGGAACCTGTTCCCAGTATACCGCAAACGGTCGAATCGAAGGGCAAGGTAAGCGGATAGTTTGAAAGGCCTGATAGGCAGCTCCGATAGCACCGTTCGCCCAAGAGTGGCACGCCGATGAGCAGAAGGCCGCTCTACGAGTATCACGAAGAGGAGGAGGGGCAGGATAAAGGATACGATGAAAGCATGGAGATGGAGGTAGGTTGAGGTGGCTCCTGGTTTGGAGCAGCAAATGGCTTCAGCCCGACCCGACAAACGTTGCGGTGCAGTGTCGTCGAAGGGTAAGAGAAGGGTGCGCTGGTCTTTCGTATTGCCGGCGTTGGCATTCTGACGGTGATATGGTGTGAATTCGTTAGTCATCGGGGTCTTTGGTCTTCTCCGACTCGGATGGCGATGATGATGATGCCGGCAGCCCGCCACGGAAGAAGAGATTGTAACTCACGCTGCCTGCTGTTCTGTATGGAAGGTGGAGGCCGACTTATCAGGTCTACCAAGAAGCCACCGACTCCCCTTGCCGCCTCTCGCGGCGCGCAGACAGATGACGTTGTTGAGGTGGGGCTCTGCTGCTGATGATGATTATTATGATTCTCGTTTATATTGAATTCCCCCAGGATGATCCGCCATGTGACAGTGACGAGGGCGGCGGCGGCGGTCTGAGATCGCCTGGTAGGGCTGGCTCGGTGTAGAGTGATCGTTGATGTACTTCAGCTGTGTTAGGTCGAGAGTTCTTGTCTTTGGACGTGCAAGCGTGTCGAGGTGTGTCCCCCGGACGGGCTTACCTCTCCCCAGTGTACCGCGAGAGATCCAGGGAGTTGAAGGAGAAGGAGGCCGAGTATGGTGAATTGCATGGGCAACAGTACATAGGTGTTGGCAGGCTGGAGCAGTTCCTGCAAGAGTCGGCGAGGCGTCGGGGAAGGCTTATTGAGTCCATTAAAAAGAGAAGGCGAGAGAGCGATGGGGAAGGGAGCGCTGCTGGCGGACTTGAGTGCCACCACGATGCGCCAATCATCTGTAATTCAATTGTTTCTCTCAGACTACCCAAAGTTGGCGCTGTTGGGAGGTGGGGCGAGGTTGAGGAGAGTAGGCCCGCAGGAGGAGGAGGAGCCGCGTTCAGAAGGAAGTGAGGGCCGATGTGGTTATTTTATGTTGTTCATCGATACTCCAGACCGTGGTCACCACCGCCGTTTAAGGCGATAGAGCAGGAGGGTCCTCGTGAGAGAGAATGGAAGAAAGGCATTTATCCGTAAGCGGCAGATGAGCACGGTTTTTCGGGACCTCCTCGCTTCTATGTTGTCAGGCCTCCTCCTTTGACTGCCAGAGAGCAGACCAGGAGAGGTAGGGAGCTGCATTGTTACCGCGTGAGAGTATTCCTCTTGTAGAAGCGGTTCATGTGGACGAACCAGATCCTGTAACATCTAATGGCTGCTTTGTATCCGAGGGAAAACACAGGCCAGTTGGTAGACGTTCTCTAGGAGATACGGTAAGGCAAGCCTGCTATGCTGTGGCTTGAGGGCCGCTATGCTCAGAGAACAGTGTACGGAGATGCCTCGCCCTTACCGTTGCACGGCAGCTACCACAGGACGATCATCCCGAGGTGGGCGAGCTATGTTAGGCACCCTTCGTTCATGACTCACTGCAGGGTACAGAGGCTTTTCGGGGAAGGCGCGCCGTATGCACCCATCGACGATAATCAATGGAAGGTTGGTTGATGTGCCTTTGTCTGAAGCTGATTAAATCTACTCAGGAACTAGCGAATAGACTGAGAAGGCAGGCTGAGAGCCATACGATAAGCGTTGATAGGTCGTGCTGATTTAATCGCGGTCATTGTTGTTGCATGTAGCAAGCCACCTTGTGGGCCACCTCGGCGGTTTCATTTCGGGTAGAGTAGATGTCTTGCTGACGATACGGTCACTTACTGTTAATAGTTTATCATAAGAGCATGCATGATTTACGCTGGAGGACGGTTTACAGGGAAACCTCTGACAGTTTATAATATCCTTCGAAGGGCAAAACTTGGGTGTTGTGTTGGAGACGCGACGTGAACTGGAGGAAACTGAAGATTTCAAGTGACGTATCTTCTTGTGCATGCGTGCAGCCGTTTTTGTGGGGCTAGGCTAATTGGTTTGCAGTATGGTATACCATCTGCCCCCATCTACTGCACTGCTACCTTTCTGCTACTAACAAGGACATTGACCCTCGCATACTGAGAGGCTCTTTGGATTCGTGTGGTAACTACTTTGTGGTATTCACTGTGCTGGCCCACTCCCCCAGCAGTTGCTCTTGAACGGTCATAATGATGAGTTAGCCCAGTTTCATTCTCAACACTTATGGTTCCAGGAACTGTGTAACGGTATATGTTTAAAAG
>JAAPAO010000673.1:0-18152 GCA_013115145.1 Perkinsus chesapeaki
GTTATCAGGGTGATTTGAATTTACCGAGAAGGGTTGAGATTAGCAGAGTCAGTTGAGAGCAACCGTGTCACCCAAATACGGGCACACCAGCAACGGGCCAAACATGGGCAGGTACAGTAAAGACAAAGAGAGGGGGGGGGTTAAATATTATCAAATACACTCTGCTCAGCACAGCAAATGCAAGATCGGCAAAGTGGATACTGCCTAAGGTAGCTTCCATCTGATCCACCTGGAGCAGTTACTAAAGAATTGAAGGTCTCACATTATATGGTATGCTGTGAAGACCAACAGCACGGCTTATGATAATGACAGAGACCAGTAGCATCCACAGTCGGTACTACTGACTCAGTAGGCTTGACGGTCTCCATCACCTCATACGGGGGCACAACAGGTGCTGCATAACCGCTGGTCGATCGAGGAAGCTTGAAGTGAGGGTATTCTCATACTCATCATATGTGAACTCAGAAAGGCTACTATTGTCCTCAATACCGAACTTGTGGTTGACAAAAAGAATGAAATTATGGTAATCTATAGCACTAGCGGCGTCTATAACGTACGGGTAGATCAAGGGGTTTATTCTCAAGCGTAAAGATCTCACTCAGTCAACCGTTGAGCGCACTTCATTTATGATGATGGGAGGCTCACCCGGAAGAAAATTAGTTTCGACGTCCAAGCCCATCCAGTGGGAACCACAATACCTCCCCTTTGGGCCGTCTCCCATGCTCCAGCTATTGATGAGGGCCAATAGGATAACGAACATTATGTTAGCAAAGAACTGACTAGCTAGAAGAGACTCGTATTTAGCATTACAAGATAATATGACGCACCGGCACTCTTAACCCAACGTGACGCGACATTTAGTGGGACAATTGAATTCCTGTCACTCTTAGTGACATCTGTCGGATTTCCATAGGTTGACGAGCACAGCTTGCTGTGTGTGGAAGGAAATCCTGAAAAAGTCGGATATCTGGGCAAGTTGTCAACTTGAAGTTGATATAGTGACTACGGGTTACTAAGTGCGTATATAAGAGTAGGCGCACGTCGTGCGCCGCACGAGAGCTGTTGTCAGCCGCTGAACGGTTGAACAGGTTGATTGGGGACCCATAGATGGCTTTACTGACTAAGTCGTCCTATTAGCACTTCTTCACTCTATGATAGGGGGCCTCTACTAGAGGCATCCTCGACTTCATTAGAATGTTCGAAAAGGCAGCTGGTCTTGGAAACGTTACCACTGAAAATTGCACTTGAAATCACTACTGTCATTCCCGTGGCTTACAGAGGAGCTTAGATTTGTGTATGCCGGACACAGGCCAAGTGTATTTTATGAGGGGCCTATTTGTCGCGCACGATGATTAAGTGAGGTTTGTTCTCTGTGTTCGACGGAATAATGGGCGCTTCAATGGGCGCTGTTATTCAGAAAGAACACAAGAGTCAAACCACCACTATGGTAACGGTATAATGCTGTAACAACATAAGGCACTTATCAATAATTCTGTCGAGAAGACACTTCATCAATAGCACCTCTTAGGGCGGCGCACCGGAATAATTCAGCTCGTCTCGACGGATGAGCATGAAGTCTTGCGTGCCTGCCGCATCCTCTTTTCCAGAGAGAGCTCTGATATGACCTGAGTCAGGTCATCTCAGATAACTTATCTGACTTTCGTCATAACGTGGCATCAGGAGTTGCATTTACTCAATTCTACAAAGTCCGACATCGACCTCCGTTAACCAGTTCACGTATAGTTTATTTATATCTCACAAACACAAGTCATACGAGCTCTTAAAAGCCGTGTTGAGAGGTACAACGAGGCGATAAAAACTGATACTTAGAACGGTGATCAGAGAAAGAACGCTCCGCTATGACATCATAGCAGCGGGCTAATTGGAAACGAGGACTCGAGCAGGCTCCATACCGATTCCAGACAAAAAAATGTAAAGACTTTCAACTTATTTTCTATAGTGTTTACGCATAGTCTCAGAGACGACCTCGGATATTCTTGGGGCTGATGCGGAATCGACTTATAGCACCTTGAATAGTGCCGAGCACATCAAGAGCACCACCACGAGGGCGTATAGGATGGCCTTGAGTGTCAATAGGTAAAGCATAGTGCAACAGTAATCGCTTAATCCATTGTTTGTCGATTCCTAACCCCATCAGCATAGCGACTGTACCGGTTACCATTGGAGTTGCAAATGATGTACCATAGTAGTGTATAGGCGAGCCTTCATTATCTAGACCAACTTGTATCCATAGTCCAAATGCGGCAATGTCCACCACACTGCCATAATTGCTCCAACGAGCCAAGGTGTAGGTGTCGTTGTCATTAAGGGCGCCAACGCAGATACCATACGGTCCACCATGAGAGCAGGGATAGCACTCGTAAGCATCTTTACCTTCATTACCAGACCCAGAAACAACAATAATGCCTTTACGTTCAGCTGCATCTAGTGTCCTTCGATACAAATCTCTACTAGCAACAGACATATACTGAAATTCGGTACGGATTGACGCGGATATGATATCCACGCCGATGTCGATTGCCATGTCAATGCCTTCGCAGATGTCGGCTACGTTACCACGACCGTTCCCGTCGAGGACCTGCATGCTCGCCAACTTGACGTTGGGAGCCATACCGACCATACCATAAGAGTTGTTGCCCTTGGCAGCCATGAGGCGCGCAATGCTGGTGCCGTGTTGATGAGTAATGTTCTGCTTCGAAGTCTTGTTGACGAAATTCCAGGCACCATAGAAGATCCCTCCACTGGACTTTCTGAATATCCCTTCCAGGGGAGCAAGGTCGGGGTCAGTGAAGTTGACGCCAGTGTCCAGGATCGCCACGGATACAGTGCGAAGTGAATAGCGGCTCAGAAGGTCCCAAACTTCACCCATACGCATACGTTTGAAGTGATCTTGGGTAGTGGCACCAGGATCGTTAACGTGCAGACTTGGATCAAGCTGCTGGACCTCCGCGAAAGCGTTACCGCCACATTTGACGTCGAGCTTCGGGATAACCTTGGCAGCGTCCTCGGCAAAGGCACATAAAGTGTGAGACTCGATAGTGTCGGGGGAAGTGTGAACTATCTGTATGTTGGCATTAGTAAGTGTACTCACTTTGACGCTCTTCAGGAAGGATCGCATGTTATCGTCAGCAGAGGAGCTCATATCATCTAGTAAGGAGGGAAGACGGCGAATATCCACCAGCGAACCATCTGACATGATAGACAGTAGGGTGCGATCATCAGCGAGTTCTTCTGAGAAGACATGGGTGGCTAGAGCAGACACCAGTGAGAATAGTAGCATTTTGAGAATTGCTAACGCAAAGAGTGAACCGAAATGGAAATCTCTCCACACGTCACCCTTCTGAGACGTGACATACGATACGCTGGTCGCCTGTCACTTGACGGGGCGCGTCTCTCTCTAGCTAGACTAGTCAGGTCTTCTCCTTAGATCGACCTGTTTAGCCACCATGGCTCGTCTACCATCTTTTGGATGATACGCACGTAGAGGATGCAATCATGTCTTCCAGTCGCGTTTCTAATATGGGTGTATTACATGCCGTGTCGAAAGACTCAACGTGGCACACGGGGCGACTAGTGCGCCACTGGAGCGCGTATCTTTCCACGTTCATGCACTACCGGACTCCGAATATTTCCTATCGTATGTCGGTAGTCCTCTGTTGCGAACGTTGTCGGTGCAACTCCACCCCCCCCCCTTTCTCTTTTTCTCCCTCCCACTCCGCCCTGGGGATCCTTATGCTATCTGCGCGGCCCTGTCTACTCTACTATCCTTTACGGTCCGTTTTAGCAGCCACCCTGCGGACGGCTTGTCACCGTATTCTCGAATATCATCCGCACAAGGCGTGCGGGCTGAAGGTTTCCCATGTCCAATCTACACTCGTTGCGTTGCTCCAGGGGCCAGAGCGCTAGTCTATTCGACACAATACGATATAGCGCGTGATGTTTCGGTTCACGTTAACTATACGCAAATGATTTTGATAGAGGATAGTTCTCATATTTGCAATGAAACCGAATAATTCGTATTCTCAGATGTCTGACTCATTATTAAGTGGTGCGGCAACATTAAATTTAGAGTACGATGAGAATCAGAAACCTGACAGTTTATCGATCAACCGTCTTAGTATTACTTGGGAGTTATTCAGCGTGTTGTGGAGTTAGCTTACGGATTAAATCAAATCGAACTTGAATCGCAAACCTCTCCGTCAGAAAGTATAAATTTTGTCAGTTCCTATCCCACATCATCAGCCGTTCGGGCATATTTCAGCGATTCAGAAATCTTCATAGGCCTTGTTCCCTCCAACTTGGTAGCTCACTCTATTAAGCGGCGCTATAAAATTGGTTGAGCCACTTGTGATATGAATTGAATGACTATAGAAACCCGAGGCCGTCAAGCTTTTGAAGAAAAGAAGTTACTAAAAGAGTAGTCGGACTAACCATAAGGGGTCTGTCCACAGTCCCAGTATGGACCAACCTGCCGATTCACGGCCACAGTTTAGCCTGAATAAACCACGCGTGCGCTCCAGCAGCACACACACATGAAGTGCAGAAAATAGAAGAACTGATTGGTAACTTGGATAGCTCACTAACGAGCCCGTGCTGCTCATCCAAGCAGCTCCTCACTGAAGGGCACCGAGTCGGTACCCTTCAGTCGGTATTACCGACAAATAATCACGGCCATGGCTCGGCCCGAGCATATCGAGTGTGTGTTAAAGTTACACACGCTCTATCAAGCACATCGAGTGCGAGTAGACTCTACTCAGTAGAAATAAGACCATAGACAGTAGTAAGGCTGGAAGATTGACCACGAAATTGAAGGTTACTACCCAACCAGCTTCCTCATGACCACAGTCTGTTTGGCAATGCTTGAAGTGACCGTATCCGTCTCAACATCGTATGTGAATTCATACAGGCTATTACGTGCATCAAATCGGCACCGGGTGCTGATAGTCTCGATGAACATCGTGTAATTCAGAGAACTGATGGGGTCGATAGTATAGGGATAATTCCACAGCAGTTTCAGGCGTCCCGAATTAAACGTCCCACCAATACAGAAAACGGTTTCCAAAATCTGGTAAGGCTCCGACCCAAACCACTCGGTTTCAACGCCCACATCGTTACCCATATAGCTGATTTGCCCGAGATATCTGCCGCCCAGGATGGCTCCCAGACACGAGCTACTGACCGAAAGTAGGATGGTTAATAGGATAACTAACATTATGATAACAACTTACACTTTGAAACAATTATTTAAACAACAATGGCGACCAAGTAAGGTGTATCGCTAAACCTTTACTGGAGTATAGCTGATGGCAATACCGAATCTACCAGCAATTCAATCTTATGATGCATTCTCAAAACTAATTGAGGGACCACAACGAACATCGGGGACGAAGCGGGGAGCGTCACTAGGCCACACTGCTCTTCTGTTCCTCCCCGTGGCCCTGGTCAGACATGCCTAGTGTAAAGCTGGAATGGCTTAAACCAATAGGTTTGCTTAGAGCAGATAGCATAGCACAAGAAGTGTCTATTACCCATGTACCAGAAACTACTGTTATGACTAAAAGTATACAACTCTTGTGCACATTTGTCAAATATTATTTGAAGTGAGCGGTGGCTCACATGAGGTAGAGACGACGCAAAAATAGTGCCACTTCAACGACTCGATGCAATCGGCTTCAGTTAGCGCTGTTAGGACGATTCGTTCCTCCAAGAACGATCTTCACCATGACCACCCAGCACAGAAGATGGATACGCTATACATGCAGGCAGCTAATTCGCCTAGTTCGCTGCCCTCTCCTCCAAGAGATTGGGACAGTCTAGAAACGTGACATCCTACACTAACTGTCTTCAGTTTATGGACCTCTAGTATGGATTGTTGCGACGGTCATAGTGGTACGGCCGATCCTATATAGTGTTGCCGAAAGCATTGCCTGATTTTGATCAAAGTGCGAAATGAATTGCCGAAAATCACTCACAGGGCTCGTGTACGAATAGTATTCATTATATTGTCATGGCGCAGTTGTGAGCCTCTTGTTATTTTAACATGTTCATTACATCGATGGCTTCGAATGGCACACGACATAGCTAGATGATGACACTAAGAGCTATTTAATCACCATTTACTGTGCAACTCGGACTTATTTATACAACTGATACATCACATGACTTGTACTGTATAGAGCGTTGCCGCTCCGTGAAAGGGAATCCCCTGGAGGAATGCTCCACATTGGCTTAGACTAGTAACCACTTGTGCTACACATATACTATAAATAACTCCCTTGAATCAAGGGCCTTGATAATGCTGTTATCTCTCCTACTGCTGAAGAACTAGACATGTGAAGCTAGTACATCACAGCAGTAACCTATAATCACACCAAGGTCGGACAAGCCCAGCTCGTAGGCAAGAGCTGCTTCTTTGCTGCTGTGCTGAGCCTTAGACCCATCCTGAAGGCCATAGACCCATTTGAAGAAGGCCTGCACACAGTACAGCCATAGGTACATCTAATCTCGGTGCTGTAGAGCTTCACCTGTAACAGTTACACTAGTCGGTCGCTGGGAATGGCGTTTTGGCTGTGTTGCCAAATATTCCGGTAGAATTTCGGTCATCTGCGATTGAAGGAATCTGTTGACATCAACGCTCAAAGGTCTTTGAGTTATTAACCAGCTTAATATTTATATAAAACTCAGTCCCAACACCTCGGAGATGATCCCGTTGCAAACCACCGCCGAAGTATCTACAAAGAATCTATGCTATGGTCTATACTACTCTAGCCACTACTCCTACAGTTGACACTATTAATTAGTTTCATAGGTTTAACCTTATCCTCACGATAATACAGTGTCACATTGCCTTTATACGGGCTGGTGCAATAATAGAGAATAAAGCTTGAACTTGTCAGTTAGTATTGAGTGGTGTTGTGAGGTGAAGCTGTGAATCAGAAACACATCTGAACCCTCTGAAGAGCTAGCTTTATACCGAACATCTCAACCGCCCGAGTATATTCGGATATATTTCACCGATTAATCTCCATAGGTAATCTCTACAGGATTTTTGGAGCGCTGTAAAAATTGGTTGAGTGGCTTGAGATTCGAATTAAACGACCCCGGTAACTCGAGACCGTCAAGCTATTAAAGATAATAAGTTACCAAAAGAGCAGTCGGACTAAGCTTAAGGGATCTGTCTACAGTCTCGATATGGACCAACCTGCCGATTCACGGCCACAGTTTAGCCTGAATAAACCACGCGTGCGCTCCAGCAGCACACACACATGAAGTGCAGAAAATAGAAGAACTGATTGGTAACTTGGATAGCTCACTAACGAGCCCGTGCTGCTCATCCAAGCAGCTCCTCACTGAAGGGCACCGAGTCGGTACCCTTCAGTCGGTATTACCGACAAATAATCACGGCCATGGCTCGGCCCGAGCATATCGAGTGTGTGTTAAAGTTACACACGCTCTATCAAGCACATCGAGTGCGAGTAGACTCTACTCAGTAGAAATAAGACCATAGACAGTAGTAAGGCTGGAAGATTGACCACGAAATTGAGGGTTACTAACCAACCAGTTTTCTCATGACCACAGTCCGTTTGACAATGCTTGAAGTGACCGTATCCGTCTCAGCATCGTATGTGAATTCATACAGACTTTTACGTGCATCAAATCGGCACCGTGTGCTGACAGTCTCGATGAACATCGTGTAATTCAGAGAACTGATGGGGTCGATAGTATACGGATAATTCCACAGCAGTTTCAGGCGTCCCGAATTAAACGTCCCACCAATACAGAAAACGGTTTCCAAAATCTGGTAAGGCTCTGACCCAAACCACACAGTTTCAACGCCCACATCGTTACCCATATAGCGGGTATGCCCGAGATATCTGCCGCCCAGGATGGCTCCCAGACACGAGCTACTGACCGAAAGTCGGAGGGTTAATAGGATAACTAACATTATGATAACAACTTACACTCTGAAACAATTATTTTAACAATGGCGACCAAGTAAGGTGGATCGCTAAACCTATACTGGAGTATAGCTGATGGCAATACCGAATCTACCAGCAATTCAATCTTATGATGCATTCTCAAAACTAAATGACAGACCGCAACCAACACGGGCAACAAAGCGGGGAGCGTCACTAGGCCACACTGCTCTTCTGTTCCTCCCCGTGGCCCTGGTCAGACATGCCTAGTGTGAAGCTGGAATGGCTTAACCCAATAGGTTTGCTTAGAGCAGATAGCATAGCACAAGAAGTGTCTATTACCCATGTACCAGAAACTACTGTTATGACTAAAAGTATACAACTCTTGTGCACATTTGTCAAATATTATTTGAAGTGAGCGGTGGCTCACATGAGGTAGAGACGACGCAAAAATAGTGCCACTTCAACGACTCGATGCAATCGGCTTCAGTTAGCGCTGTTAGGACGATTCGTTCCTCCAAGAACGATCTTCACCATGACCACCCAGCACAGAAGATGGATACGCTATACATGCAGGCAGCTAATTCGCCTAGTTCGCTGCCCTCTCCTCCAAGAGATTGGGGCAGTCTAGAAACGTGACATCCTACACTAACTGTCTCCAGTTTATGGACCTCTAGTATGGATTGTTGCGACGGCCATAGTGGTACGGCCGATCCTATATAGTGTTGCCGAAAGCATTGCCTGATTTTGATCAAAGTGCGAAATGAATTGCCGAAAATCACTCACAGAGCTCGTGTACGAATAGTATTCATTATATTGTCATGGCGCAGTTGTGAGCCTCTTCTTATTTTAACATGTTGATGGCATCGATGGCTTCGAATGGCACACGACATAGCTAGATGATGGCACTAAGAGCTATTTACTCACCATTTACTGTGTAACTCGGACTTATTTATACAACTGATACATCACATGACTTGTTCTGTATAGAGCGTTTTCGCTCCGTGAAAGGGAATTCCTTGGGGGAATGCTCTCTGCCCGTGTACATTGCGCTGACGCCCACATCTTGATCTATTATAGCACTATTGGGCTGTAGTGGCAGATGTTTAAGAGAAGCATTCCTATTAGCCCCTTCTCGCGTTACTAGTATGAACGGACCTCTAACCTCTGGCCTGAATCTCAGGCTGCCGCGCGTGCAGCATCCGAGTCGGATTAGGGAGTTACGTTGTTTACTGATAACGCAAGTCCTTACCGGCAACTTGTGACATTGGGTAACAGCTGTAGGCGAGGAGCCCTCAGAGATATGATGGCCTCCAGGATCCATACTAACCAAGGACAAGAGCTGGTACAGTTGATAAACGACATAATGAATGTAGCACCGCCCAACCTCGGTGGACCACCTAATACTCAAAAAGCATCCTTTTTCATGACCAGTGGTTGGTTGAGAAAGCTCGAAATGACGGTATTGGCAGTCTTATCGTTTGTGAACTCAAAAAGGCTATTATTAGCCACAATTCCGAAGTGGCGGTTAACATCGTTGATGAAATTCTGGTAATCTCCAGAACTAGCGGAATCGATAACATACGGGTAGTACAAAGGATTTATCCTCAAGGGCCGAGATGTTACCCTATCAGCCCACATGACTGTGTTAATGATGGTGGGAGGGTTACCAGGCGTCCATTCGGTTTGAACGAACATATGCGGTCCTTTAGTAACAGCCGAATACCTCCCATTCGGCTCGGCTTGTGCACACCAACTATTGATGAGGGTTAGGAGAATACCGAGCAGCAGCATGATAACACGTAACTGCATAACAACGCCAGACACGTATGAATGATATGTTATTGGTAACACTAATACACTGGATCATCGCCAAATTCATATTACAAGAACGTCAACGTTCGAGCTCCCGGGTGTATCTCATCTGATCCAGTATAATTACGTCCAGTGGCCAGTTGGTCCAGTGGTGTCACTTTCTCTTCTCAGTTGATCCATCATTATTTCATCCATTGTTATTTCATCCAGCTTGGCAGTTTTGCTGTCGTTTCAGAATAGAAAAGCGTTTCAAAGGTGTTCGTCTAGTACCATTTCATCCAAGGTATACATCCCGCTTCAACTCAACTGTGGTAGAGTATAGTATGAATAGTTCATAGTAATACTACTGTGAGCTCCCTCCCTCTCTGCTCTTGCGTGCAACTCCCTAAAGGCGAGCGCTACTACCTTGTGCTGCTTCGGGCGAGCGAGATATCTAGCATCCCGCCTTCCTCTGCGACGGCCTCTACGGCTTAGATGGGCTGACAATGAAGCATTGTACAGTTGTTAAATAGTATTTGACTATCGTCGATAATGGCAAAGTCAATCCGCTCAAAGGTTAAGAAGCGTTTTAGAACGTGTAAGAGGCAGTTGGTGAGTGCTACTATAGAAAAGAAGAGGCTTGTTGATACCAATAAAAGGCTAACAGAAGTTGCTGCCGGTAGTACCCTAAATGCTAATCTTGCTCCGCTAAAACTCTCCGACCCAGGCGTGTTCGTAAAGCCCACAACACCCAAGAATGCCTTTCTTTATCCGGACGATCCAGAGGCGGCCTTCCCTAAGGTACGCCAAGGTCCGATTTTTATGTTGGGAAATTTGTAGTAGGTGATCGTTGCGAAGCCTTTGGATTTTCGGAGTGAGGCCATGCCGCATAGCGGTTACGCCATTACAGGCAATCGTAGAAAGTAAGGGCATATTTAATGGCGCGTGACGCTGAATTGCAGGTATGGTGCCTCTGAGTTCGAGAAGATTCCTCGTGTGGTCGTCGGTGATGACATTGGAGGCTCCGTCAGAGCCAAGCTTGCCTTCCAGCAGGAGTACGACAATGCCGACACTGAAATGGGGACAACTTCTCGACAAGTTGCCAAGCCTGTCCCCGCTACAGGCATCATCACTCAGGTAGGAAATATAGAAATGCATTATATTCAATTAATAAACCAACATACTGTGAATTATAAACAAACTCTTCAATTGAAATGTTGGATATATTAGTATCTTTAGGGCGACCTGGCCAAGGAATCTGCGAAGCAGAAGGGCGAAGGTAGTAGTTGGGTTATTGGGTGAAAGTGAAGGATGGCTGATAGGCTCTAATGTGAAGTTCCAACCTGTGGTGCCGGCAATGGTATTTAAGCTCCCTAAGAGCCAGAAGCGTAGCAGAGATCGCACCTCGCTTAAGACGAGACGAGGAGCGGATCGCCGCTAACTGGTAATAATGAGGGTGAAGGGAAAAGGCGAATGGTGGCTTTGGTCAGGGTTCCCTATGCCATCTGTTATATTATCAACGTACTACAACAATAACAGCCCCACAACGTTACTTAACTTTTCCGACGAGAAAGAAGGAGAGTCGAGTTGCCAGCAAGTTACTGGGGTTGACAACAGTAGCGGTGAATAGGGGGTCTATAAAGCATCTGAAAGGCCACTTTAATGAGGCCGCCAGTCAGGCTGCCGCAGCCTCACAGAAGGTGTAGTGTATCGATAAGGCCATTTACGATCTAAAGACCATCTTTGGGGTGTTTTCGTATCATATAAACGGTCTAGGATAGCAGCCAGTGAATCGCAGAGGCCCACCGATTGCTCCCGGAAGGTATTACGTGTCCTTTCCGTTCTTGGAACAACTTCCCTGCCACAATTTCTATTATGGCAGGGAAGTTGTTTCCCGAATTTGTCGTGCCAATTTCTGGGTATGATAAATGAAACTTGTATCGCTGATTCAGACTCATATCTGTTAGTGTTGATAACCGGTTGGATATTTCCGGATCACTCAGCATACAACTTCGTTTATACCGGGCATTAAAGAGACGACTAATAGACCTACGCAACTCACTCCCGTACTGACTAGGCAGCTTCAAGATAATGGCGACATATTATTACATATTAGTTCTGGGTATTTCGATATATATCTGTCTATTGTTCATAACATCAAAGTTTACCGGTATGCATCCTCGTCTCTATATCTTGAACAGCTCAGCCTGCTTCGTAAGCAGTAAATGTAGGGCGATACATCTTTACTGGTCAAAGGAAGGATGCTGACTAGGAAATAAATACTGTCAGTGTTATTTCCGGCGCATGTCAAAATGCATTCCTTTGCGGGCTCCACAGTCGGCCGCTCGACCGGGGAAGGTGAGCTCGTTGGCGACTAAGGCTCGAATAGCCACTCCGGAAGCTCTGTATGATTGGATGAAGAAATGCAAACATTGCAAACTGGTCGGCGGAGGCTTTCCCGAGTTCGCTGGGAAATCCGGTTTGGTTAGGTCTCCACCGAACTGCCAGAGTTTGGATGCAACATAGTTGATGTGAGTATGTTGAAAAAGAAATCTGAGGATAAAACGTAGTACTGGACAGGCCGGCATTAATGGGGCATGGGTGCTTAAGGTACTCGAGGAATAACCTCTTACACTGTCTTTTACGAAGGGGCTTATCTCTTGCTGTGTGGGATGGTAGTAAACGGAGAAGAATAATGGTAGTAGGTATATTGGAAGGTCTGACCTTACTGGCTCTAAGTAGGCACAGGAGGGTTGTTCACTGGGGGTTGAGGAGGGGCTGAAGGTGACACTACTGAGGCAAGGGCTGCCTAAGTTCTTTGATATCGATGTGGATGAGGACTTTACAGGTGATAAGCAGGCAGGGGGAGGAGGAGTCCACGGGGAAGGGGACGGCCGTAATCAATGGGAATTTTACAGAATATGAATATATCTTCATTATTAAGCTGTAGTTGTGTAGGCTGGCGACACTGTAACTGCTGTATGGGGCTGTATAGTTCTGTCTCGGGGGATCGAACCTACGCCCTATCGGTTAGAAAGCTGAGCGGTAATTTGAAATGTAGTTTACCACTATACTAACATTCTGAAGTAGTCACTACTAACACTCGGCGACGGTGAGTCACCGTGGGCACGCAAGAGCCTCACAGATTTGACTCGTTACGTAGAAACCGCAGCTTTTAGAGTTGGAGGATAAATGATATCTAGAGATGAGTCTCCTAGCATTTGTCACCTTTCTTCGGCTGCCTCTACCAAGGTTTCGGACTTTGTGAAACTTCGAATTGTGGACTTTTCGACGCGAATTCGAGAAAAGATAGAGCTGTGTGGCGGGAAAAGGGACTGTTAATTTATAGATGAAAATGTACTATAGATATCCCTTATTATTTTGCTGTAATTTTAGGCTCTGGAGTGCAATCCTGGCTTGGTAAGCGTCTCGTGGAACAATGGCCTAATCGATTGTACCTATTGGACAAAGCAAACGGAGAAAACGCTCAGGTAGGGCTAATCCGTATAACCTTAAGTGCTAAAGGTGGGAATATTACGGAATTTTCACAGCTGTCCCGGAGCCCGTTCAAGTGCCCACTTTTCCGAGTGCACAAGCTCGGAAAAGTCACCCTTCCGAGCTCAGAAGGAAATTGTCTGTTCAAGTGAGAATCTCAATGACCTCATCATGAGATTTCATAGAACTGTTATCTTCCGTAAAGAGCCTCCTAGCCGGGAGGATCTTTCGAACTCCTTTGTTGAATGCAGCCATTTCAGTCACTGAAAGATCGGGGAATTAAGGATAAAATTTAAGAAGTTTCTGAACGGGTTGGAATGTTAGTTTTATGTTGCTTGTATAAACAAAGGAAGGCATCAGTGGTGCTCCGGATTACATCCCCATTTTGCATGAGGGACAATATGCTGGATAGCATCTCCAAGCGACTCGGCAGTGGACTCGGCCGGACAAGGTGTTCTTTCAGGTGTCCTGGGCCGTAGAGGTGTCTGCCTGGGTTATCTGCTCTAAGAATGTATCTTTAATGGCGAAGGAGGAATCAGATATAGCCAAGTAGCGGCTGGTCGAACTTCGACCGTCGAAGGCTTCCGTCTCATCGTAGTCAGGTTCGATGAGGACCGGTTCGAGTACGCTCGGTTTGTTGCCCATGTGTGGTTTGAAGAGCTGCAAAAACTGCAGAAAAAGGGGACAGTTGACACAGTACGCAGAAGACAACTTAGGCTCTATTGCTATACTGGCCTCAGGTGAAGGATGCTCTTTCATCTCGCACTCTTGTTGGAGAACTCTGTGGAAGGAGTGGTGTCCAGCACTTGGTGGAGTACGATAAACCTGGAATTAAATGGCAAGCAATTTTCCCACATTGCGAATTGCAAAATTTTTTCCTCCTTTCAGGTATGCGCTGGTGGACAATGTGTGTGGATGCGAGTCGGCTTGCGTTGATCCAGCTGAAGCTTTGTCGATGATCAAAGAATGGGGACTTACGACGATAGAGGAGGTAAGTGAACGGCTGCAGCAGTCTCAATAGCATAGAGAGATGTGCGTCTTCCTTGGGCCCCGGGTGCACCTTGGAAGCGATTTTCAAAGTAACCTTGGACTATCGAATTCGGACAGTGCGCAGAGGTGTTGCACATAAAATGTTTTGTCAAGCGTAGGACTCACCATCCTAGAAGTTTCATGTTCTTAGTCGCTGAAATGATAAAACTGTAACATTTTTCCGTTTTGGACTCGAACATCGAACACACTGGAGATAGACTAAGTCTCTGAAATATGCTCTTAGTTCCGCGGGTGGGTACCGTAACCTGTCGCTCTTCTCTCGTTCGCGTTTTGGGGGCTTTTTAAGTCCCTTCCATTGGACTCCTTTGTTTTCCCGTCAGGTTCGTCCAGCCAAGTTGGTAGAGTTCTCGCCAGGAGACTGGGATGGCCTGAGTAATGAGATCAGCGCCATCAGTCAGTACGAGATGCAGGACGTTAGAACTCTTGAGCAACTGATTCGCTGCGGGAGGGAAGGTGTGGTGGCTTACTTTGAGCACTGGGTCCCCGACACTGGCGAGGCCACTGTAGTGGCACTTGGCAAAGCGAAGACAGCACAGTACAAATTGTTGAGGAAAATGAGGGAAACAGCAAAGGCCTTTTCGCGCAAGCCACAGAAAAGTCTCTTGCAAACGTATAAACAAACCGCGGAGGCTACGTTAGCGAACAACGATAGAAAGGAGCAGATCTTGGTGCTGTTTCTTGAGCTATTCCGACGAGTTGAATTTGTTGTGCGAAACAATAAGGAAGGTTTTCGAGACTTCACTGCGATCGACCAGCGGTTCCCTGAGCTGCTTGCTCTAGCTGCTAAAACGCCAGCTGTGGGAGAAAGGCAGGCTACCGGCGCGGTTATAGCGGTACTCTCGCCGCCGGGAATGATACCGAAGGAATTGTTCACCGACGACGTCCTGCTGGGACTTGAGAATCTACCGAATATGTTGGCAGAGGGACGGCATGTCGGACCGTTGAGGAGTGTTTTAGCGTTGAAGTGTATCGATCCTGAGTTGCGGAAGAATATTGAAGTCTTTCAATATGGATGGGACGAAGAGCCGGAAGAGATTTTGAGGCGGTCGTTGAAGAACGGTGAATGCAACGAGCTCGCCGAAGCGGACCGGAGTTTCTATGCGTGTTCGCTGGAGAAGAAACGTGCGCTGATTACGAAGTGGCACGAGACGCTTGGCAAGGTGGCGGCCGCGGGGGTGCAACAAACGAAGATTACCTCCATCGATGAGCTGAAGTCGGCAATCAGGGAAACATTCTCGAAGAAAGTGGGGCCGATTCCCGGAGCGGGGAGGGCACAGAGGGTTTTCGTGGTGGCTCCTGTGGGGGTCCCGGGAAGTGGCAAGACTCGGTTGCTAACTGAGGTATTTAGGAAATTGACGGTGAGCCGGTGTAAGTACCGTCAGGGCATTGTTGAGGAGAAGAATGGCTTAGACATTGACCCACAAGCGAATATTAGAGATGCTATCTACCTCAGCAGCGACGACTTTGCGGAGGCTGGGAAAGCGAACCAGAGAGTTCAGAATAGAAGGATGAAACAAGCCAGCGAGACGTTTGCTCGGGATGTCGTTGGGCAGTCTCCGGAGGGATCAAACCACGTTGTGATCATCGACAAGAATCATGTCCATACAGGAGATCTCAGAGGCAGCGCTGTGGCCTTCATGCAACCAGATACTCAGGTTAAGGTCATTGGACTGTTTTTGGGTGAGGCTGCAGAGGAGGAAGCAAGTCACTGGGACTATCCATGGGGGCCGAGAGCCATGGCGGTTTGCTTGGGAAGAGTTCTAAATAGGAAGGATCATCCGACACTCGGTAGCGACACTAACGATCAGAGAAGTAAAGCCGCTGTGTTCCTGACATTCTGGAAGATGTTCAAGTCTTACTGGGGGCTACAGGAAAATAAACTTATATCGTCAGTGTTGAAACTTCCTATAATTAATAGTGGGAGGTGGATTGAGGACGGCACTGTCCTCGCTGAGGAGGTCCTGGCGAAGACTCCTGGACAGAAGGACCGCAACCGATGGAACTATGAAGTTGGCGAGGATGATCTAGCGAGGATTGACAGGCTAGTGAAATTGGTTGAGACGGACGAGGAGTCTTTCGTGGAATCCGATAAATGCGTTGACATGGTTGTGGAAAAGTTGGAGGCCTCGGCTGCGCAGATACATTGGCCGCTTTATGTCGGGGTGTCTGTCTCGGGGTTCAATAGGGAGGTGTTAGTTAAGCATACAATGGCATTGTTACATCAGCCAGGGCAGTGGACGATCAGAGAGGAACTTCATGTGACTTTGTTGTTTTTGGCGTGTCGACGACCGGAAGGTGAGAAGCAACAAGGGGTTGTTGAAGAAGTTACTAAGGGAAGTGACATGATAGTCACAGTACGGCCGAGGAAGGCCTTTGAGGTTCCCGGAAGGATGCTATGCGTTGAGGTGGAAGTTGACGGCCCGGAATGGCTGGACCACCTACAGCCCCAACCGCACTTGCACGTGACCATGGCATTAGACAGCGGGTGTCCGGCTAAACTAGCGAGGGAGTTCCTCAGGGGATATTATGAAGGAGGCGAAGAAGTGGACGGGACGAAAGTTAGTGACATAAATACGTATGAATTCCCAGAGATGTTCATTCTACCGAATTGCAAGGTTCAAGGTTTCTTTAAGTGAGTATCTGAAGTGTGTTGTGTTTGGAAAAGGTGGATTTGCTCACTCAGTTATGAGCTGCTCATAACTACTGCTGCAGTAGTTGAGCGGCTCAACTTGAGCCAATCACGCGGAGGTGGGTCTCAACTTGAGACTCCTGAGGTCTTCGACCTCAGTCGCCGACCGACGGTCGGACATGTTCATGCAGAGGAGCGACATGCACGTCATGCAGAAAGATATCATGTCGAGTGCCACTGGCACTGTGCCAGAAGGAACTTCCAAAAGTTTATGCATTCACCTAAATATCCATCCTTATTGTATTAGTCCCAGTATCCATGTTCATTGTGGTTGTTGACAACAACAACTTGTTGTTGCAGTGGATGTTTAGACAGATACTTTGAGAGTTTTTGTATCTCAATGAACTCAATAATGCACATCTCACCTATCTGCGGCGCGCTGTGCGCTTTCGACGCCAATCGCGCCGATAATTCATCAACTCTATCCGAGATCTTTCTGCCCATCGGGTTCTCATTCTCTGGAAAGTACGAGATGCAGCTATGCCTGCCAGGCATTGCCTGGGAGTTTTACTAATTTAGTAAACTGCTCTAGGCTGAAACGGTACCGGAAGTAGCCGAGTATACATAAACAATGCGATCTACCTGTGGCTCACCTTGTTGAGCCGCCTTTTGCCAGACTTTGTACCCTCCGATGGGCACGCGTCGTCCTTGCTGGATAGCAGAGATTGCCTCTTCATGTACAAACTTGAAAATGTCCATATCATCTTTATCGATGGATTGTTCAGCCATGATAAGATCTTATAAACACAAGGCCTCAAAATTTGAGGCTCAAATTAAAAAGTTAAAGAGCTGATTAACGATGAAGATAACTACACCGTATGGTGACTCACCATTGGTGAGAGACTCTCACTGAGAGTCGATACCAGTTGTGACTACAATGATATGTAATGATAATGATATGATAATGATAATTATCATAGCTATGTAACTCTTAGGCTGGTAGCCTAGCCTACCCAGCTTATTATAGGAATAGTAAGAGAGAAAGCTTAGCCTGAGACAAATGCCGCTGTTAAACAGCTGCTGTTTCATCCCACCAAAGACGTTTTTAGACCCCCCCACAGGGGTGGTTTCCCCCCCCCCCCAAATTCCAAAGGTACCCCTCCACTACGACCACCCCCCCCACATATTGGATACCCCCCTATAGCCCTGGGTGGTGGGATATGTGTATAACTCTCTATGTGTGCTGA